>CABFOQ010027972.1:6007-21778 GCA_900660455.1 Gephyroberyx darwinii | reverse complement strand
AACAGTCTCTCTCTCTCTCTCTCTCTCTCTCTCTCTCTCTCTCTCTCTCTCTTTCCCCTCTCTCCCTATCCTTTTATACCAGTGCCTTGCATCAATCTAGCTCTGTGTTACACTCGAGTGGAGCAAACAAGGGAGCGACTGTCTATTTTCTACCCTCTTTCTTTCTTGAGCCTCTGTTTTGACATGTCTTACGATTATGGTTATCTATCTAAACTCTTTGGGTTATGGAGAAAAATCGGTAGGATAAATGGAGAAGCTGCTGAATGTGTATAATGCCTCATTTCTGCTGGCTGCTCAGGCTGAGCTTTCACAGGTACTAAACAGACAGAAGGAAGACAATTAAGGCCTGGTGTAAATGTGGTTAGTTCTGAATTCTGAAATCTAACAGCTTCTGCGCCTGCTGTCCAGGTCCAGCTACACAGAGAGCGTTTACATCCGCAGAGAGAGAGAGAGAGACCGGTGTAATGAACAGTGTCTTTTGTGTGTTCCTCATCCTCAGCATCAAACTCATTCCTGTCAGTCACAGGCACTTCACCAATGTTGTGTTGAGGAGAAACACAGAAACAATGTGGCTTTTCATCATGAAAGAAAACAGTTGTGGACGTGAAAGAGAAGAAAAGAGTAAATCAGGATGACAACGTGAGGAGAAAGAAGTGAAAACTAACATGCTTGCTAGCTGTGAGCGTCTTGGCAAATGAAAACATATCAATGAAAACACAAATCAAATCACCAATAGCTCAACTTAACAAGTAACACTACAGCTAACATACATTTACCAAGGCCTTCTACATTAATGTTATAATGACTTACATTGAAGAACACTAACAAACATAATGCAAAACCTAAATCAAACAATAAAATGACATGATATACTTTATCAGGAAACCGGGGGAACTTGAAATGAATCTTCTACTAGCTAGCAAAACGCTTCCCCGGGCAATTTGTATCGTAGAGAAATGTGGAATGGAAAAGGCAATCTTTCAGTGCAACACCAGTGATCCACCACAGGCATTTAGATATGTGCAAAATACTACAGTCTCTTAGCAGCACAATATTGATGAAAAACACAGAGATAAAAAACAGCTTAAAGTAATTTCACACACACAAAGTGGCAATACAACCAAAGCTCAACAGTTTAATATGCCTCTCTGTTTTTTACAGTATCTTCTCCCTTACATTTCATTCCTCACCTTTGAATCTTTATTATGACAACTGATAAGTGAAAGCCATTTGCTGTGGTTGGTGTCTCTTGTGTGGAACGGCCAGAATTTGAGGTGTTTGGGAGAATTGAAGCCTGAAGTAATACTACACTTCAAACACTTAATTCTGACAAACGTTTACCACTACAACCCTCAAACCCTGGGCGAACCCTCCCTCCCTGGTTATTATAACCATGTAATTTTCCCATTTTCTTTTTCTGGAAAGGAGGAAGCACGTTTAAAACCAAAAGCAACTTTCAAGGGAGTCCAACTGCAGAAAAAGGGCTGATGAAATGAATATTCTTTCTAAGAATAGCAGGTAATCAGAGGTTGCTAATACACACACACACACGTCTAAGGTCTATGCCCCTGCCACTGCCACCGGCTGACAGAAGCATAATGAATTATTTCTTCAGCAGAGTACAACATACCATTATCCTCCCTATATTCACCCACACAAGAACAAATGCAGTGCATCTTTGGCATGAGAGAGAAATAGCAACAAAAAGCAATTTATGCTGTCACACAACATGCATGGTGTATATAAATGGAGTAGAAGCGATTCATTTTATTTCCTCAATATTCCAATAATATTCCCATTTCCTCTCTCCCTGTATCGTGCATTTTTATTTTCAGAGACAAATACCAGTGGAAAATGTTTGATTCATGCAGGAGAGGCAATCTACCAAGGGCAAATGTAAACCAGTGACCACTACTCATACAAAATAAGCCCCAGGGACGCAAACAAGGACAAGTTCAGTGCCACAGTGGCGCACCATGCACACACAGTCTGAAAAGAACAAATAGAGAGAGTATCAAAATCCAGGCCACCCTGCCTGGGACCACCGGTATTTTTATCCCCCTCACCATTTCAAAACAAATCTTCTACATGGCGGTATCCTTCTTTGTTTTCACTGCCAGACCAACAGACAGACAGGCAGGCAGACATATAGAGGAATACACCGAGTTTTTGGGAGATTGTCCTGTTGGTCAGTCTTAGCAAGCGATGTGATGAGAGTAATGAGAACATAAGACACCAAAATCATACATGTAAACTTCTAGCAGAGTAGCTTCTCCACCCCTTCAGCCTGGCCCATCACTCGGGTTGTAATGATGACTAATGCGTCAAGCGGGGCACCGACTCATCAGTCTTCCGCGTGTTATTAGCGGGGCTCAGCTCGCTGGGTGTGCTCTGCCCCTGATCAGTGTTGATTAGCGGTAGTCTTACATGGACACCGTGCTCCTGTGATTCAGTGATTGCCCTACATTTGTTTAACACATTCTACCTCTAATTAAACTCCACCGTGACCCTGCCCGCCCCCCTCCCACCTGACGTGCTCTATTAATGAAACATGAGCATCGCCCTCCCTACTGAGCCGTCTCTCTCCTTTCCCTCCGCTCTTCTCTCCCTCCAAGAGTCTGCAGCCGGAGGCCTTCCTAGCGGCGAAGCGCTGGTCTACGAGCTGGAGTTGCTGCACCACAACACACACACACACACTGTTTGAGTGAACAGCTCACGTCATCCTTTTCTCTACACAGCTGACCTTTACTTTACTCAGCAGACAGATGGAATGAAACTGAGACAGGTTGAGTCTAGGTGCCTCTTTTTTCTTTCTCTTGCACACACACACGCAACCCACATGCGTGCATATGAACACACACACACACACTATTTCTCATTGATTTATCATTGTATCATTGCAAACCTTTCTCTTCTTCTCTCGGTCTTCCTCTCTCCTCCCCCGAACAAATTGTTCAGGATTACACGGTTAAGATAACATTGGCACAACCTGCTCAGTGTGCATCATCCTTTACCCTTTACAATGATAAAATAGCAGGCCATCATCAATCAATGTCTACACCTCTCATCCTGGGCTCTCCTATCACATAAAAGCAACATACACAAACTTAATTTAGCTCTAGAGAAAGGAAGAAAAGCAGGATGGAGATATGGAGTGTGTCACGGCCGGTTAATCAAGTTCTCACTTTTCGACAAGCTTGATTAAGGATTATAATGACCAGACTTTTAGGGCATTTGGAAATGCTTCGGAGACATCATGAAGCAAGGCAGCTGTCACATTTCTTGCAGCCCTTTTAATTACTCGTGCAGCTTGTCTGAAGCACAAAGCACTTATCAGAAGCCAGCCTTTGATTGATTGAACAGTCAACCCAGTGGATATGAGGAAATGCGGAAAACGTCACACGTTGCGCTTTGGATGTCAACAAAGGGAAGTGTAATCAAGCCTAAATTGTCATCTCTGGTAATCAGGGCTCATCTCAGGCAACACAGATCAGTGGCTAAGAAAATCAGGCCTAATCTGATCGAAATGACTCAGATACCCTGCCAAGATAAATCATGTCACCGTTTCATTTTTAGAGACTCGCTTCGCTTTCATGACAGTATTATGCAAATCCCTGGTTGTCAAATTGAGTGAACGATGTGAGTTTTCTCAACCTTCGCCATCAATCCGCTGCCGGCGTGTGCAGACCTGGTTCGATGCAGTTCAATCCCGCTTTAAACTGGTGCTGCAGGCGTTACCTGTGATACTGTATAATCTGTACCATATCTAGACACAGAGTGATTTACCACACATAAACTAACCATCGACTCCGCCTGAGTCTGAGACAGACATATGCTCTCACCTTGTTGTGTCCTCTTCATGCATTCACTCACAATATTTCATGGGGAGGGGAAGGGGAAGTTTAACAAGAGCATGGATTACAAATGTAGATGCAGACAGAGGACACAGCGGATGGGAAAATTTGCAAATAAATATATTCCCATGAAAATGACCTCAACTACTGGAGCAGAAGACAAATAGACTGACTAGCTGAGGAGCAGAGAACTTTGATGTGTTATGTGACTTGATTTACTGATGAGATGCAGCTTACCGTTGATGGGAGGTCAGAGACAGAGGTTTGCAATGAGGGGATGGGATGGAAATCAAATACACAAGATCCCTTCTGTCATGCCAAGCAGGGTTCCTAATAGAACAAATGTTCTAAACAAAAAAATCAATTGATCAATGGTCCAGGTGAGGGAAAGACATGTTTTCTAGTTCCCCAGCTCCCCTCCAGGGGAGCCTTAGCCCAAACCCTATCAATCTACCTTCTTTTGGGTGACTTTCAAAGTCCTGACCACTGCTGTGCCTGCTCCAGTTTCCTAGGAACTGGGAACTCCTGCTTGGATGGACAGTTTTATGAGGTAGATAAATGGATTTATGTAGCCACGTTTTACCAGCATAAAGAGACTACAATGTACCATTCTTTCTTTCTTTATGAGGCCTCTCAGCTACCTTTCGTCACAACGAATTGTTGCTGCGTTTGCATCAATGCAATTCGTTTGCAGCCATAGCCAATAACATCAACTAGGGCTGAGCAACAAGCTGTCGCTTTCAGTTGTTCATTTATGGAGGAATATTCAATCCTCTACAGTAAAAGCTGAGTGAGGCAAGGTGGCATGATTGGTTAGCCACACTTCCTAGGCTTTAATTTTGCTCAATAGTCACTGATAACTGTTGACTATCCTACAGGGAAAGATGTGTGGCTTTGAAGGACAAGGCTAGGTCAAGGCGGCCTGACGGGTCTGTTAACAAGCTTAGGAGTGGATAAATGCTGGTCAGTGCCTTTAATCTATGGATGTCCTTTTAGAATAACAGAATGCCATTTACTGAATTTATTTCAATATTCAGTTTAAATATGACCTCAAGTGACGCCCCAGTGTTTGGTTTTCACAGTCATACATGTACAGTAGTTTTGTAAAAAAAATAATTCTCAAGAAATCTTTAAAATACTACTTGTGCAAAATTTTTATTCAACTAGTACTCAAAATACATTACATACATTGTCAATTTAAGAGAACTTTATTTGTCCTGGATCAATTGTTCATCATAAAATTTCCTTCAAAAATTGCTTTGAAATCTTGAATTTCTTCAAAAAGCACCTAAGCTTAGTCTATTGTGAACCCTGGTATAAATATCTGTCAATCAGTTTGAGACCAAATTATTTTTCTGTGGCAAAGCTAACCCCCTTGTTAGCATGTGGAATGGCTCTTTAGACAGGCAATGGTTGAAAACACTTTCTTCAAAACATTTCTCCCTATGGCAGCCATCCCTCAGACCTGTTATTTTGGAGAATTTTGCACACTAGCAAGTAACACTGACTATCTTCATTTCTATTTGCTTAATTGTTTAAGTCTCCAATCATGAAGCACCAATGAACTGTGGTGTTGTAATCTGAGGCGGAGCAAAGGAGCAGAGCGTTTTTCTACACTTTGAGAAGTGAACCCATCTTATGACTTTTACCAATCCTTGGATCAATTTAGAAGGCATGTAGCTGTGTTACATCTATCAACTACCTCTATCCTCAAATAGGGCCATGGGAAGGGGGGGAACAGGGAGGGGAAAAAGGTTTTGGGTCATCTATTCTGGAGGAAGCAGGCTAAATCAGGGTATGGTTAACCTACTTCATTTCATCTCCCTGTTTCTAGATTTCTGAATGAATGATGGATTCAGACAGTCCTTCTAAGACAGCCTTTTGTAAAAATCATCCTGTGTTCTGCGAATGGGCCTTACTGGAAAAGGAGGGTGAGGGTTACACAGTCCCAGTGAGGCTGATGTGAAATTACACTGTGGAATGAAGAAAGGCTCAATTGATATAACATGCCTGTCTTAAAAGCTAGGCCACTATGAGACGCTGGTCCTTGGCAGATTGTGAACGCATCTGAAATGCTGTTACAGGGATGCAGCACCCATAGTACCTAAGACTACATGTGATGTTTTGTTGGTAGTGGGGAAAGCCACTGCCTCAGACCAATCTCCCATCAGTGTTCACTTAGGTTGAGACATGACAGCATTTTCTTCCTGGTCAAACCATTCAGTGACCACTTGAGCCCTGAGAGTCGGGGTAATTTCGTGGAAGAGGAAATGAAAGTTACTCACCCCAGGCTCAAGGTGAGCACTCGCTTTGGCTTTGCTCAATGCCATTTGCCTTACCCGTTAAGAGTTGAGAAGGCCAAAATAATACCAAGGAAATGTACACCATCTGCTTTAAATAAACGTTGTACACCTCATTCACTCACATTTTTCCTCTTTCGAGACAGCTGTAGGTTTGTGGAAATAAGCTGCCAACACATGGCCAAAGTACCCTCAGTCACCAAAAAAACAGATGTGGATTCACAATAGCCACTGCTGGGCTAAAGTTAGACTTGGCCTGAGCTCTTCTGCCCTCTCAAACACTCATTACTGTCATTAGTCGGCCCCAGTGGCACCAACGAGCCAATTTCACTTGGGGGGAAAAAAACCAATTTTAACACCGTATAAAAACAGACATTCCATTCCTGGATCCATTTTGATGGATTTTTCTTACCGTGAATAGCTGTCCAAACAGTGATGTAGAGATATTTCCAGCACAGCTACAATGAAGTTTGAGGACAATTTCTCTACAGACAATATTCTCAATACACCAGAAAGCAATGCAGTGAACGAGATGTTGCGTTTTGCCTCAGAGGCACAACTCTCACGTTTCTCTACTGGCAACAGCTAGCATTACCACTATTGCCACCTTAAAAATGTAAAAACCAGTGACCAGGTTGATATTGGATATATGCTTCACACGTCGCAAAAAGCTAATGAGTACAAGTGCATGTATTACTGTGAGGAACAGCGATTTACAGCCACTTGTTTCAATATTTGAGGAACTTTCTTGAATGTGTAAACATGTCACCAGCTCCTTTCCTTTCCATACATACTGGAAGTCACATAGGACATTTTCTCAAATACTGGAAACAAAAAAAAAGGTAGCTGTAAATTACTCAGTAATCACAAGTATCTTATAAGTGCTTTTCTTGTTTGCTTTACAAGTTATTGAAGGCAGACAAACAAGCCCCAGAACAGCCACTATCAAGTTGATTTTACGCCGGTCACAGCTAAATGGAGTTCACACCCAATCTCTGGAGGTTGTTGAAAGACATTCTGGTAACGTAGGTAATCACTAACTGAAGAGCAGGCAGGTTCAGGGAAAATTGCTACACCCAAAAGTAAATTACAACACAGCATCACAAAATGACTCAAATAACTAGGGAACGCATTGAACACAGATTGATATGACCGTGAGGGCGCGTCCAAGGGTGGAATTTCCCCTTTAACAAGTTTATCAATTACTGCAATAACTTTGTTCCACACATCTAAGACTGTTGGGGTTCACCCAAGTGTATGCCACAGTCCAGTATAGGCAGAGTTCAATGGTTTCCCTCAGAGCATTGTTCATATCAAATTGCAGTGCAAATAGTGTGGGTGATTGGAAAAACACATTTTATCACTTCATATAGCTTCAACGTAAGAAAGTCTAATTTTTCTATCTTAGATAGCCTGTGTACTCATTTTCTTAGGGCCATGGTCTCTGGCATGCACTGATGAAACCAGCCACTATTTATCTGCCTCCCCATTCACCCTTGCTGTGATGTATATGATGTAAACCCCCACCCCCCATGCTGCTCCATATAAGTTTTGCAGAAACGAGCTCAGCATGCTACTCCAAAGGTCATGCACACTGGATAATTGGTGTGGCCTTTCCGGAGAGCCAAGGGGAGATGTGTTTAACTGAGTGTATGAGTTGGTTTGCTATCATCAGCCCAAAGCAAGGCTCTGACAATCTTAAGGGACTTGTTACACCGACTCAGAGGCGATAGTAGAAAACAATTATGACTCTGCAGTCAATAAAGAACATCTAATCATCCAAATGCATTTCCACACCCGAACACCTGCAAACAAGATCCCATTTGTTCTAGACTAAAAAACCCCACTGATAAACAAGACAAGGGATGAACAAAGTCAATATTTAAGAGAAACTCTTGCTTCTTTAATGTGTCGATCACCATAGAAACAAAGCTTTACTCATTAGACATTGGAGTGTTGCCTCCCAAAACCTCCCTACATCTCCAGAGAACCAACAGAAACAAAATTAAAACCTTATTCCGAGAGCCTCATTTACCTTCAACCGCAATGTCTGATTAGTATTTGTTAGAGTGTCCACCTTTATGAAGATGAATAATGCAATGCATTATAATTACGCTGTCACAGCTAGGCAGAGTTCCTCTCATGTCTGACCCCTTTGCAAATTACACTTTACAAAAGGAACAAAATATACAAAAATAACCAGAGGCAAGGTAATTCTGGCTGTAACAGAGCCACCATCAGCTACGTTGCCATTTGTCTTACATGGGTCTGTGTGTTCACCCAGACATGCCTGTAACAAACCCTCAACTTGACATGGAGCGTAGGCCAGCTGATGTAGGGCAGGTTAATGTGTGGGACCAAACGCAGTAGTAGCTAGTGAAAGTAGGTAGCCTGAGGCAGCGAAGCCTAGAGTGACCTTTGGCAGCCACAGAAAAACACAGCAGGTTGAGTCATGACTGACAGCAACAGCGGTTTTAAAATTGATGGCTGTTTGAGCCTTGACATTTACTGTTAATTTTAGCACTCACCGTAAATACTGTTTAGTGTCTTCAATTTGTGATGTCAACTGCTCTGGCAATCTTGTTTCAAACACAACAGCAATACCAATAAACCATTGGAAACTAAACTGCATAGAAAATTAAAATCCACTTGCATGTTAAGCTACAGATGCTACACAAGTGCATCAATACTAGGGCTCAAGTCAGTGCATTGCAGTGCAACATTTGTCAGGACCTGTCATCCACCCAATCCAAGGGGCAGTGAAGTGTGCTGACAAAGTCAACCATTTATACATTCAGTTTAAGACTGTCAGGGCTGGAAATCCAAGACGCATGTGAAACTACAGAGGAACTGGGTCAAATTTACCACTTCAATTCACATGGCTCCTTTAAGACCTGCTACTGAAAAACCCCTAATATTCCACTGTACCAGATTCACCTGAACAGACCTGAAGGTTTTCAAAAGCATTTGACAGCTCCAAGGCTTGTCTACTTTCTCCCCCTCCTCCCCCCACTGTGTGACTAAGCCATTACTCATGTGCAGTCCTTTGTTCATATCTAATTAACTGCCAACCAATATGTACAGCAAAGCAAGCATAAAAGGTAAATGGTGGAGAATAGCTGCATGACCGCACTGACAATGAGATGCCCTTTCCTTTACAAACTAAGAAGGAACCACCAAATCCTGGTCTACGGGATTATGTGGCTTCCCCAGCAGCTGCTACCCACTGATTGGCAGAACTATTGAAATGATTTAATGAGTTGAAACCAACTGCAGCACTAAAGTTTGCCTTTTGAAAATTAAACTCATTTTATTGGGTCACATTCTCAGGGAACAATCAACTACTTTAATTAAGACCCATATATTTTTTTTTAACTATCAAGTAGAATTCAAACTTAAATGATCTAACTTACATTCCAATTTTCAAATGATTTAAATAAAATTGTAGCGTCAGCTACAGTCAAAATACTCAATCTCCATTATCTTTTACTATAAAGTAGGACATTCACAAAGCAAACTTTTCAGAATTTCAAAAACCTGACTAAACATTTGTGTCAACTAGCTTGTAAGCATTCTCATTTAACCTTTCAGTAGGGGGGACCTCAGGCTCGGGCGCCACAGGGTAAGGCTGTTTGAGACCAAACAGGTTGCGCAGATTGACCTCCGGGTCAACGTAGTGGGGAATCTTTCGCTCATTGAAGAGGCCTGAGAGGTCAGCCTCCACCTTGGCACGTCGGGAGATGCGCATGCGCAGGGCGAAGAGGCGATGCAGGTCCTCCTCCACCAGGGGCAGTTGCTGGTGCCCATCTAGCCGCTTCTGCCAGGACTTCTTGGCGCGTCGGTGCTTCCGCTGCTTTAAAAAAAAAAAAGTTACACATTTCAAGAGAAATCAGTCAGTTCCAAAGCTGTGGCACATGCAATATTTAATGCAGTTATTCTAACAGCCCACCCACCTCGAGTTTACAAAGATAGCCCTTAAATTGATATGCTTTCAATAGGCCAGATGCAAAGGAGAGTTTAGCAGGTTCAAAGCATGGTTCAAGGGAGGTCCAAAATCAATAGTCCCCTGGCCTGTGAGGTTTAGCCCCATTGTGGATCTAGCCCACGTCTCTTCACTACGGGAATATGGGAAAATGCCGAGCTCACCTTCCAAGGGCATGGGTTTGGGTCATGGCGAAGCAGGTGTCTGGTCATACTCTCCTGTGGGATGGAAAAAAGCCACAATGGGATATACAAACTGATCTAACACTCCAAGCTAAAATTGACAGTAATGTGGACAGAAACATTTACATTAGTGGGGTGGGCTTAGGCAAGTTAATTCATCCCAGTGTCAGATTTCAGGTTGAGGACGTTAGGAAAACAAATTAGGCTGGCATGTTTACCAACTGGATATCATTAAAACCTTTTATTAAATTGTCTAAAAAGAAAACAAATTGAGCAAATGAATGAAGGGAGTTTAACATGTCAGGTAGGTCTGCTGAGTGCCAGAAAACAGACCAAGTAGACTGTTAACGCCTGTGAAAATTAAGTAAACTCTGCCCAGGCTTACATACCCGCATAGCAAACATGCGTGGGCAGTCAGGGAACGAGCAGCTGTACTTGAGGAGCTGGAGGTGCACCTTGCGGATGTGGTGCTGTAGATTGAAGGTTGTAGAAAAGTAGGCCTGGCAGTCAGACCTGGGGCAAACCAGCACAGGCTTATGTATGGCATGGGTCCGCTTGTGTCTGCGCAGAGCCTCCACTTTCTTGAACACCTTGTTGCACACTTTACAGGTGAAGGTGGCTGGAACACAACAAACATTTAAGACATTAAAAATAAAAAAGTACAATGAAACCAGCCGTCCTACCTCAAACACTAAGTGTTTTCTTCAGGTTTCAAGTTTATTGTCACATACTAGATAACGCAGACATTACCAGGAGTGAAATTCTTGTCCTCTGGGTCAACTCAACTTAACAGTGGTAAAAAAAAAAAAAAAGTCAGATAAGTAAAAAACAGGTAATACAGTAAGACAAGCAAATAAGCAAATATCAAACCGTATAAGGTGCAAAATAAAATATAATAAATAATACTAGAGATATTTACAGAGAGGTAGACAAAGCAGGTATGTAACCTTAAAGTGGCCGTGTGTGTGTGTGGGGTGGAGGGTAATGGTCCAATCATGTATGTGTTTATGGTGTGTGTGCAAGTGTTAGTGTCAGCAGTTCAGTAGCCTGATGGCTTGTGGGTAGAAACTGTCTCTGAACCTGCTGGTTCGGGTCCGGACGCTCCTGTACCATCTGTCTGACGGTAGGAGCATGAAAAGTCTGTGGCTGGGATGGCTGGGGTCCAAGAGGATCCGCTGGGCCTTCCTCCTGCAGCGCTGGCTGTAGAGGTCCTGGATGGCTGGCAGTTCAGTCCTGGTGATGTGTTGAGCCGATCTGACCACCCTCTGCAGAGCTTTGCGGTCGAGGGCAGTGCAGCTGCCGTACCAACTAGCCAAGATGTGAATTTGGAGTTTGGGAGGGATTTTAAAAACAGACGGCCAGCTCAGATTCACCAAGCAAGAAGCCATGCTGATCAGGAGTGTGGTGTACTTGTACTTTGTGTACCTACTAAGGTGTACCTGTAAAAATAATGTTATCTTGTCATTTTCATAGTCCGGCTCATCAGCGTTCTGGGACTAGGACTACAGAGGGGTTTTACCTGGGTGTTTCACCATGTGCTTCTGAAGTTTCTCCCAGGTATGTTCAAGCACCTGACAGTCGGCATGTGGGCAGCGGTATCCTGCAGAGACCAAACAAGGCCAGTGTGAGGGTATCAGACTACTAGCAGTTGGCTCCCTGCTGGGCCCCTTTCAGGAACCATACAACCCACATAAGTAGAGTCAATCTTTTCTGGTATGGCAAGTTCAGTCATGACTGTAGGAAAAGGTTACTAGCAAAAAAAACAAAAAAACTGTAGGGATGGAAAATGAAAGCACCCCCCACTAAGATTGACCAACCTGCATGCTTTTTCTCGTGGGCTTTGCGAGCAATATGAGAGTCAAACACGGCACCGCATCCATCCTTGGAGCACCTAAAACCAACATACAAGGAAGCAATCAACCACACCTGTAGCCACAACCCTTTATTGCCTGCCAGAAGACCTTGCCCTCCAGCCAACATCTGCAGGTCACAGATTGCATAATTAAATGGCAACTGCATAATCCATCAGCTGTACTTAACACAAGTAGACTCGTCTGATTTGATCTCAGGTATGTCATTAACTCACAGGACAAGGTCGGATTGAGTATACTACAGGCTTCTACACTGAGAAAAGGGTTATTGCTGAGGTTTTTCTAGAGTGTACTATATACATACTTGAATTTAGCAGGTACTCCATGTTCCTTTAAGTGTAGTTTAAACAATCTACGTTTCTTGAAGGTCAAGGAGCAGTTTGGCTGGTCGCACTATGGGGAAAAAAAACAAAACACAAAACAGTGTTAGACCCACTCACAGAAGACTCACTGAATAAAGAGCACATCAAGTTGTGGAGACGCTGGTGAACAATGCAGGGCGGTGTTTTGGCACCATCGTGTGGATAAGTGTGGCTGTGCAGTTGGATAAACCTTGAAATACTTGTTCTTGTCACCGTGGGCATAGCGCACGTGTCTCTTCAAGTTGTCCGCGTTGAAGAAACTCTTTGTGCAACTCGGCGAGTTACATCTGCAGGAACGGGAGGGCAAGGTGATGAGATGGTGTGCGCGGCTGAGAAGCGCGCTGTTCAAGTTAGTCTGAGTTTTACTTACTTGAATTGTTTGACCCCGGCGTGTTCAAGACTGTGGCGGCTCAGGTGGGATTTTCGCGAGAAACGACGACCACAACCAGCAAATTTGCACTGAATTGGCCGCTGTGGATATTAGCTATTCAGTAAAAAACATTTTGGGGCTACATTTGAAATAGTGCGCAAAATGGGCTATTTGGCAAGAAATATGCACAACTACAGCCTTACAAAATATATTGATTAATGTTGTTTTTCCCAGATCATTACAGGCTTGATTTTCTTTCCCTTACCGCGCCAGTGTGCGCTGTCTGATGCTCTTTCAGTCGCCACTGCCGTGTGAACGTCGCGCCGCAGTCATCGTGAGTACAGTTGAACAGTTGTAGTCGTGGGACACCGACAGGTTTCACATTGTGCATACCATTCATTTTCACCCGCAGCTCTTGACACTAGCACTTCGGTCAACATCAAAATTTCGTGGGAAGCGCGTCGCTTTTGTCAGCCTGTTTTATAGTCTCTTGGAAGTGGTTAATTGGACTAGTCAGGTAGTCAATTAATCAATTAGGATACACCCACTGCGCGCAGTGAATGCACTTTAAAGAATAAAAGGAGACATGAGGTAAAGCTGAAAATAATTAGTCTGATTGCCATACTAGCTGTATGCAAACAATCGTGAAACACGCGCGAACCAACACTATTTCCTGATTACAACCACCTAATTTTACTAGTGTTAATCCAGCCAGAATTTCCGGCCATAGCTTTCAAAATAAAACCCTTATTGACTAAAACGTGCTGCAACGTTTTCTTTCAATAATACAAAGTGAAAATGTAGAACATGTGAGATTGTGTGTAGATAGTACATAGTACATAGTTTTTTTTTTCAGGTTATAGCTGGCCCTTGCCTTAATGTGTCACAATGTGTAATTATTTTGATTCCATTATTAGAAAGAACAAAACTAAGAGAAAAACTAAACTTAAAAGTTGTTATATGTTAGAGTGTTTGACATAGACTGTTGTATAGTAACATTTTATTAAGAAAGTAATTTATATAATGGAACTTTGCTCTAAAGCATTCAGTTTCAGAAATAAAGCCACTGAGACAACTGACCTGAGAAATAGTCCCATTCTCCCCTACATTTTAAGCCATAGCTGTGGCACAACTGGGAGCTCCAGTGCTAAAAATTTATTTGACAGGCAAAATCGGCGTGCTTCCGGTTTGATCCTGGCTGACTCGTTTCAAATAGTGTGCTCAGAGTACTGTAACTGCGATACAGCTGTTTGGACAGCAGAGGGTAGTGTGTCTCTATTGCATATTTAGGTTTACACATCAACAAACAGACTTCATGTGCATTTCAGGTCTGTTTCATCATGTCTAAACGTGGGGAGCGCTTTCTGTATCCCTCCTCACTCTCCTCTTCCGCTGTGGCATTTCATATAATGTTGAGTGTCTGTTCACACTTACTAGTTGAGTTTTCAACACAATATTCCCACAGAAGCTGGTAGAGAAACTTTCCCTTCTCGGCCTCAACACCTACCTCTGCAATTGGATCCTAGACTTTGTGACAGAAAGACCACAGACCATCTGTTAAATCAGGGGTTTCCAACTCTGGGACACCCAATGAGCTGCTGTAGACCGCAGACCCCCATCTGATAACGGTTTTGTCCCAGGGGCCCACATGAATTTGTGTTGTGTTTCTACTGCAGGTGGAGAGAGTGAAACCTCCACTCAAAATAATCATTCTCATACAGTTCCTCCTTGTGCTAACTTCTTAGGGCTGAAAACAAACCAATCCTCATTTTGCTGAGGACCCCCTGGAGAAATCAAGGACCCCTGGAGGTGCCTGGACCCTAGTTTGGGAGCCACTGACCTTAATATTTCTACCTCTGGCCACACCCGTGTCTACAACGCTGGTCCTACTCAGATGAGTGGAAGTGGCTCCATCGTATTCTTAAGCTTTTGGTTAGAGATCCAGTCTCATTACAGCTCTGGTTACTTAACTGTACCAGTGTTGAATAGATACTTAAATACTTTTATCAGCGCAGTGTTAGATGTATCATCCTGTACATTACATATTTGTCATTGGATTGAAACTAGAGCAGGGGAGATTTTGGGTGTGATCCCTGATTCAATTCAGATTAACACTGGAAAGGCCAAGCCAAGTCAACTAATGGCTTTTGAGTACAAGAATGTACAAGAATTCAATATGTCCCACCATGACTTTTCTTAGACTTGATTTCTGCATAAACCGTCATGAGATTTTCACATTCATGCAAGGAAACAGTATTTGCAGTGATCCTCAGAGCTGGGGTTTTTTAGGGGAAGGGATGAATTTGCCACTCTTCTCTCTCCCCCATCTCTTCCCCACTATCTCCCACTCCTTGTTAGTCTCTGAGGGGGGAGATGAAATATTCAGAGGGGGCTGTCAGAATGCACAATGTTCCTCCATTAGTGGGATGTGCTGCAGGACTGCTGGAGGACTGAACTGCATCAAGGAGAGCAGCCTTGCAGATCAGGGGGCTGAGACAGTATAGACACAATAAGAGAACAGACTGTAGGTCTCAAGTTTGAAAGGTTGAATGGATCTCCACTAATGATGATCGTCAAGAGCCCATACATCACACAAGTCAAGAGTGGCTTTTATGTTTAACCTAATGAAACTTCACCAGTGGCAAATAGTAGTAGTAGTACATTTATAGTGACTGCATTGTACTTTATGATGTTTTTTAAATTTTTTTAATCTTCTTTGCTATCACTATAACATTCCTAGTTAGTTTTAGTTTTAGTTTAGTTTCGATATTTGTATATTATCCTTATACAATCTATTTATAGGATTATAATGGTTATTTGGTTCTGGGGATATGGATATTGGGGAAAGAC
>CABFOQ010027968.1:4899-16225 GCA_900660455.1 Gephyroberyx darwinii | reverse complement strand
GGGACCTGTTTTGACCTGTTGCCACGGAGACCCTAATGTGAGAGGTGAGGGGGGAGTGGCCATCTGGTGTGTGTGTGTGTTTGTGTGTGTGTGTGCCTGTTTAGGGGCATTATGAGGTTAATTTTAATGTTTCTAGCTGCCTTTACCCAAAACCACATGAAACTATAATATGGGAACGTAACATATGTAAAACCAGCAAAACATCACAGGGTGCATCCCATTTTTCTCCCTTTGTAGATAAGGGAGTTTGTGTTAGCTTGTAAACCTGAGTTGAACCTCTCAAACATCGATTTAAGGGCGAAATACTGACGTAAAGCGGTTACTGATATAAACTGTTAAAACTTTTACTTATATTTGGAATCAACTCACTGCTTTTGTGCTGCAGCTGGAGGCCGCAAAGTGGTATGCATGCAGTAAGGAAGTAAGGAAGGAAGTAAGGAAGTATGTAGGAAATAAATGTGTGGCGTGTTTCCTTGTTCAACGTGTAACACCTGTGTTTTCAGTATTTTGAGACAGCCTCATATACTACCCTCCTGGACACTGCTAGTAGAGTGACTACTGTAATGTGGAGACCTATGGCAGTAATGATATAGATAGTTATTTGTGTGTGTGTGTGTGTGTGTGTGTGTTACTTCGACCAATTAGGCTGTTTCAAATTTGTAACAATCTTTCATTATCAGTATTGATAGCAAACCTGAAAATATCCAGTGACAGTGACAATAATTTGATCCTCTATTTTTTACAGTCATAGGTCAGCTGCTCCTATGATTTTAACAACGACAGTCAAAACAATATCACACACACTAATCGTAACAATAACATACACCAACTCAGACAGGGAATGACCTTTGTTGTTTATATGAAGAACTGGTTGTCTGACAACACACACACACACAAACACAAACACACAGAGAGACAGACACACACCTACCTCTTGAGAGTATCTGAAAACCTAATTGGGATTTAAATTGGTGAGAGGCCTGGGGGCCTTGTTTGGCTGTGTGGTTTGTCTGTCTCTTGTTTCTGTCTCTCTAAGGTCATTTAGAAAGTGCTTGTTTAGGGATGAGTGATTAGCAGAGATGTCCAGGGGCTTCCTACTCATCTGAGGGTTCCTGGAAAGGCAGGGTAGACCTGCTACAGTGGCATGGGTGAACAATGAAGCCTCCAGGGCTTTGCCATTCAATACAGTGGGGATTCCACTGTGGTTGGGAGCTCAGTGAGTCAGTATAATGGAGGCTTTTGTGTTTGTATTGTGCGTGTTGTAATGTCGTAACATGACAAATTGAAGTTGGGTTTTAGAATTTCTGGAGCTACGGTTTTTCAACAGTGTTTCATTCTCCAACCCAGACCCCCTAATACCACGAGACAACATGTTACCACACCTAAACGGCAGCACTGAGCACGCACGCGCGCAGGCAAACACATGCATGCATACGAACAACAGACAATCATTCGATGTAACAAAGTCCTCTGTTGCCCCTGACATCCAATTTAACAAACACCAGTTTAAAGTCCTGTTGACAAGAAGCAGGAAGCGAGAAGAGAAAGAGGATATGACATGAGGAGAAATCGGCTCCTTCTGTTCCTTGTCACTCCATATTATTGAAGACTTACCCAACATGCACCTGGGGGAATCAGTGTCTGTCCACCCAAGTCTCTTCTTCTCATGTTCGCTCTGTCTTTCTCTCTCTCCCTCTCTCTCTCTCTCTCTCTCACACACACACACACACACACACACTCTCTCTCCCTCTCTCTCTCACACACACACCCCACAGAAACACACATTCTCTCTCTCTTCTCTCTCTCTCTCTTTCCTCTACACATAATCAAATGCGCACATACCGTACACTCTGTTCCTCTCTTTCCTTTCCCTCAGTCTCCCTTTCCTTTGTGTGTGTCTAGCCTTTGTTTTCTGGGCTCCAACGGGTCCAGTGTGTGTGCGTGGGCATGTATGTCAGCCTGTGTATGTTTATACATATGTGTACATGTGTGAGCAGATGTTTGCTCGAGGCTGTCTCACATGTCTGTCCCTGATAGCTCAATAGAAATGTAGGACAGACTTGAAATCACAAAGAACTTTGTATTGAGATGTATTCAACACACACACACACTGAATAACTAATAGGGCCGCGATCAGTTCATCTCCATCAAATCATACTGTCCTCATTTTGGCCTGACTATTCATTAGATTACAATTTATTATAATTTGCATTATTTCTACGTGTTCAAGGAGGAGGAAAAATACATCTGTTAATAGCGCGAATCCCTTGATAATGTCCCTGCAGAATGGCCCTCTCCTCTCCATCTGATATTAATAGGGCTTAGGAACACAGCTATAGTTATTACAGTTATTTATACATTTTACATCACAAAGCCAGCATACCTCAATGAGCACCAAATATATTTTGTCAAACTCTTTAATGGTAATTTAATGAACCGTGACCTTTGGATGACAATTAATGCCAGACGTATTTCCACAATGTTCATTTATTACTGGCTAATTTTACCTTGCCTACTTTTTCCCCCCTATCCGGATATTCATGCAAGTCTTGTTTAAATGAGCTCTCCATCATTAGTTAGCCTCACCAGGACAAAGACCTCCCCGTCCACGTCCTGAAATTGTATTTGAAAATGGCTATCAATTCTTAATGAATATGTTTATGAAAAGCAGAGGCAGATGTATTAACTGGCCTTTCATCATGAATGACTTTAATAAAATGATAGACCCAGAAGGACGTACTCATTACGGGGATACAAACATTTATAGCTGCGCTCTTAGATGTGTATCACAATGTGTTAATATTGATTATTTCATTGATTTGATTGATCTGCAACTAATCAACCCGCAGGAGGATCTGAATTATGAACCGCCTCATGAAGTCCTTTTCATTCTTAAGCCTTATCATAAGTTTGGAACAGTTGTTTTTGGATGAAGTGAGACAGTCATCACAAGATCCCAGAAATATCTAGTTTCCTCTTGTTCCTTCCATTCCTTTCTCTTTTCCCCCCTCTCTCACTATGTTTCCAGTCTATCATACATCCCCCCCTCACTGGGATCAGTGGGGCCATCACGCGCACACCTTTGATGTCTCCCAGAGTTAAGCTGGTTTTGAAGTCAGATTAGCGAATTGTAAACACCCTTTTAGACCTTCAGACTCTCTGCAGAATGAGAGGGAGAGGGAGAGAGAGAAAGTGAGAGAGTTGTGGGATTAACCCATACACTGCAGCTCAAAGGTTAGCCGAACTAAAACCATGTACCGTATTGCCATGTGCAGGTCAGGACCAGGGTATCTCAGCTTGGTCTGTGGTGATACACTCTGTAAATGAAAAGTAAATTGAGGTGTTGCACTCGTTTTGTCATATTCAGGGATACTATGAAAATGGCTGGATTGAAGCAGACAGTGGATATGTGTGGGAGCGAAAATGCCCTCCCGACACACACACACACACACACACACACACACACATACACACTCACACACACACACACACACGTGTAGGGAGAGAGGGCAGTGTTTTTCAGACGAGAAGCCCGTCTGTCTCTTTCACATTCCATTAGTTCCTGGAGCTACATCAGAGGGCAGAGAGAGCACACAGACATTCCTGCAAGACGCAGATGTCAGGATCAAAAGTCAGACTGACTCCTGTACGCAGCAGGGGAGAAAGACAGAGAGGAAGAAAAGAGATGGAAAGAGCAAAGGAAGAGAAAGAATTTATGCTGGGTAGCGAGACAGAGAGAGCCAGAGAGTAGCCGCATCTTTTTGAACATCCCGTGTGCTGAAACCCAGAAAGCATTACGCTCCTTCAACAAATTCTCTAATTCTCTGCAAACAAAGGCCTCATCCACTGCCTTGTGTCTCCATCTACACCTGTAATGTGTTGTGTATTTACTGTTCTCAGGGCTAAGGATCTTGCTATTGTTACTTACTGCTCTCTGGCTGCCAGGCTGATGGGAAGCCATGCACCATGCTGCCTACATCTTGTGCCTTGTTCCAGTTATTAAAAGGCACGGGACCAGATGGTGTGTGTGTGTGTGTGTGTGTGTGTGTATGTGTGTGTGTGTGTGTGTGTATATGTGTGTGTGTGTGTGTCTCCAGGTCTACGCTTTGGCTCCAGGCTTTTCCAGAACTGGCACAAGCCCAACTGGGTCATCCATGCAAAGACTCCCTCTCTCCTCCTCACCAAGAGCGCATCTGTGTAGGCCTTTACATGGGGAATGTGTGTGTGTTGTGTGCATGAGAGTGTGTGTGTGTGTGTGTTTGTCTTTAAAGAGGATATGTGTTTATAGAGGGGCTAGGGATATATAGAGGGGTTGGGGTTGATGGGCAAAGTATGACCCCTCCTCAACACAGCATAAATTCACTTCAGCGTATGCCCATCTCTCCTCCTGGGTTTTTCAACACTCCTCTGCTCCCTCTCTTCCCTCTGTTTATTTTCCATGTCATTCGTTTTTTTTCTTCCTTTCTCTCATCTCCGGCCAGCAAAGCAGCCAGGTGAACTCTCAGTCAAGTGATCAAGTGATGCTATTTTTGATATTTTCGCAAGAGAGAGAGAGAGAGGAGGGGGCGGGGGGAGTAAAAGAGAGTTATGTGATTGGAAAGAGAGAGAGAGAGTCAAGGTGGGTGACAACAAGCTGTAGACATATGTGCAAGGACACTGAAGGTAATGGCAGAGGATGGGAGGCTAAACACTTGCAGCAGAGGACTGAGAAAAAGATCGTAAGACAGAAGGAGTTAAGGAGAGCCATGGGCCTACTAGAGCTGTCCAGACAGCCAGAGAGCTGGGGGACCGCGGACTGTCAGGAAGGATCCCGTCCCTCAGAGAGCAACCAGAACTCATCCTAGCACAGAACATGGTTGTGAGTTTAGGGATATGTCCCCAGGTAGATGGCCACTATTTTAATATCTGATCATGTACTTTTTAGACTCTACTCAGACATTTATACGTGACTGGAGATGAGACATTACAGATTGAGATTTAGCTCAGAGCTTCCCCGCAGATCATCGATCACATTTCAGTTGTGAAACAACGATGGGAGTTTGACAGGGAAGAGATTGTCTGTTTGCTTTAAGCAGCGTTTTTCTAACTATTTTCACTCTTTGTCATTCTCTGTGTCTGTGTCACCTGGATGTCACTTGAGTCAGTTCCTCAAAACATACATTTTCCCTCCAAATAAAATGCGTTGTGCTCTCCGTGTGTGGTATAATATGTGTACGTAAACATGTGCATGTGTGAGAGATCATCAAGGCAAATAATAACACGACTCCTGCCTATACTACACCACCTGCCTCGCCCTCCACCACCTGCCTCTCAGCCCACGATGCACACAACCAGAGGCAGAGGGCACTGATTGCATTAGTCCTCAGAGGACCGACTAGATCAATACTGAGTCACTTTTCGATCCGATACAATCACAGCTACTCGCTAATGAGAGGGAGGAAAAAGACAGACAGTGGGAGGAAAGAGGAGAAAAATGGTAAAGCTGGGGTTGTTTTTTTTTGTCGAGATGGAATTATATTATAGATTTGTCTTTTGAGGACCTCGGATGCTGAGAACTCCATTTCGCTTTGATCAATACTGCATCGTGATTTTGGCATGTACTGTAGCGCCAGTGTGCCCATCTCCCTCTTTCCTTTCATTTGATTCCATTTGTATCCGTCGTCTCAAGTGTCTGTCTCCAGCTCTGCCTCTCCGTCTATCCCATTGTCTATCATGGCCTCTCTCTTTTTTTTTTTGGCTCCCTCTTTCTCTCTCTCACACATCGCTGTTTAATGATGGTAATTTTCTACCCAGGTCCGAGTGTGAGCTGATGTGGCGAGGCTCTTGGCCCCCCACTGTTCCTGATGAGGCATGATGGGAAATTACCCAGAGCTCTCTGTTGTCAGATTGTAACTCACTGTTTGGTTGTAATAAGCAGGCAAAACCCTGCACGGGTGCTCACGTACGCACGCACGCATGCACACACGCACACACGCACACACACACACGCGCGCACACACACACACGCGCGCACACACACACGTAGACACCTCTGATTGTGTGCATTAATTACACTGTGTGAGATCACCACAGTGACCACAGCTGTGTGGGCCACGCCTTGCTTTCCGGGTCACTTGGGTCATCAGCTCCCCATAACAGCTACAGCACCATCGCTGTCAGAAACAACAGCACATAATGAGAGTTCTTCTCGCTGAGCTCGCTGTTCAGATGCAGCTGAACCTCTCTTCTCTATCCATTCTTTCTCCACACTTCCTCAACATTTTCAGCTGTCAGGGATGTTGTGTGTGGCCGCCTGCGGTTTATTGACTGACGTGGGAGAGGTACAGGGCTCACTGGGGCACCACCACTGGGTGAGCGGATGGTGGTGGAAGGGGTGGGGGGAGGCTTCCCCTGTCACTGTGGTGTGTCACCTTTGCAGCAGCGCTGTCACCAACAAATGGAGCTTTAGTGGAACCCTGTAAAGAGAGTCCTGCTGAGGTACTGTTAGAATCAGTTTGGGGCCGGTGGGGGCAAGCAGGTTCTGTTTGATCAACATCAGCCAGACGGGGGGACGTCTACTGTCAGCTTAACTACAACTGACCATTCACTCTCAACACAAACAATACTGTTTATAAACGGCTTCACATCTGGAAGAAATGAGCTGCAGTCAAAGAAAATAGTGTGGAAATTGTAAAAAAAAAAAAGAAAAAAAAAAAAAAGAAAAAAGTACAGTATCACAATAAAGTAGAAATGAAAAATGAACTGGTCCTGTATAGCTTAGTGGGTAGAGGGATAGGGGTTTGACTCTCACTGGGGTCACCCTCCCTAAACAAGTATGTACTCATGATAATGTCAGCATAAACATATATGTTCCTCTATATCATGATGGTATCATGATTTCTATCAGATTAACCATTTGACTCTGCTGCTTAATTCTGATGCAAACTGCATGGTGCATATCTAGATCACAGCTTTGATTTTTTTTATGATATCTGTATCATATTGAGGACATAGTAAATACATCCCTCCCCAGAGCGTTGGCTACCCTGCCCAGCATCTCCCTGCGCTGCTCAGTGGAGACTTTAGCTAATGGATAACAGGCAGCACTACCGCTATCATTGTGCCGCCGGCTGAATGTGGGTAAAATGGCAAGGCCTAACTAAACTGGTGTGACTGAGAACGGTCTCTCACTCACACACACACACACACACACACACACCCAGGGGCCAGGAGCTGACAGTAAATAAAACTAGAGTCCCCCCTTAATTAGCTCTGCCTGAGGGTGAAAACACAGAGAGAAAGTGTGTCAGTCTTTCCTCGTGCTGGACACTACGCTGCCACCCCGTCCCTCTGACCGAGCAGCGTTGCACATCAGTATACGGATATGTGTGCTGATGTAGATATATAGGCTTTGTTTATTACACCAGGAGGTGTTTGTTTTTAAGTCAGCGTTTCTTACCTCATTTTTATTGAGATATTTTTAATAGTCCTACAGTGGAATAATTGTGGCCACATTTCAGCAATCCATGATAAACACTGACAGCATTATGCAGAGGCAGCAAAATTAGATAGTTAGACAAGCAGTCCAGTACTATCTAATTAGACCTATAAATGAAGTGAACTAAATTTAGAATTCATTGAGGTGTATGTTAGAAATCATCATTAAATTTAACAATTACAAGGTTATGTCTGTCTCTACTTTTGTGCATCCATGTGATCCAGCCTCTTCCTCTATCTATCCTAAGTTCATTAGGATTTAAAAATAAGAGCCCTATGCTGCTAAGGGTTTTCCTTGAATTAGTGACCCTCATCCTCATTTTAATGGGAAATTTCTAAGCATGAAAATAATTAATTTTGAGTTTTTTCATAATAAATTGTCTTATTTGTTGTGTTAAATTTCAAGTGGTTTCTATATTTTTTACTGAATATTTATTGACATCGCTATCCACTTTATATATGCTGGAACAAATATTTTATCTATGTTTAATACATTTTAAATAATGTGTGTAGCCTATGCTCCCCATTGTAAAAACTTGATGTGGCTGGTTTGTGAGAGCAAGCTGTTCAGCCAGGGATAAGGACCTCTGATAGTAGTGCACTACTGACCCCTGCTGGTCTGATGTTTCCCAAAACAACCAGCCATCTAGTGAGATATGAAGTCAAATAAATGCAGTTTACCCAAAGTTTACCTGCTGCTCAATGTATTTTTGGATAGTAGTTCATCCATCTTTTTCATTTTTACATGGTACAAATCAATAGCATTCAGTATGCTGTAGTAAGTGGTGTCATATTCATGCACTGTGCTTTACATGACTATATGGTCTTTAACATGAAAAAACACAAATCCAAGCTATTTCACTGAATTGTTGAGAGCTTGACTTCTGACAGTTTTCTCACTGGATTTGTCATATATACACCATTTAATGTTGCTGTTCTTTATTCCTATACATCACTGGAAACAGCAGCAAACCATTTTAATTCCATACAATATAATAATTTAATTCCAGCCTGACCACAAAAGCAGAATTTCATGCGGATTTACCTTTAACTGCCAAATAGGCTTGTGTGTCACATCTGACTTAAAATGTGTAAGGGAGAATGTTGGTGGTAGGGGTCTGTAAGAGCAACGGATTTACACCTCGCTGCCCCTCTGATGTCTCTAAAGCCATGGGTCAGCCAGAGGGAGGATGAGAGTGCTTGTAAGTGCGTCCTCTGGGGAGAAGAGATTCAGGAGGTTAAAGCCATCTTTTACTGGACAAAGATGCCGATCAAAAAGGACACAGAGGCTCACTGTGACTCAGTTCATCATTCAACAGAGGGAGCAGATCATCCAAAACATGCGGGGTAGATACTGCTAAAGATAGCTGCTCAAGAAGTATGAAAAACAGAAGTTGAATCAGCTATTTAAATAGCTATGAGCGATTTGCATGACATGCTCAGCCTGACCAGGGTAAATGAGAGAGTGTCTTACATGACCACAGTGTGCCGCTGAGTGTTGTCTGAGACAGATTCCTATTAGAAAAAAGCCAGCAACCGTATGAGATCAGACAAGCACAGGACACACGTCATGAGCAGCGCCTGGCAGTGGCCCTGGAGCCACGACGGGCTATGAGTGGACTATCAGTCGCAACTGTAAGAGAAGGCCCAATTAAGAACATTAATTATGCTTCCTTGGCACCAACTCTATCACTCCCTCTTTAGCCCGGAGAGCATTTAAGACAGTGGCTGTGGCCGCACGCTCCTTCTCTTGCTATAATCCAATCTAGTTGAGGAAGTTTGTCATGTTTGGCGGAATTGGACTTTCTGGGATGAGCTGGGATATCCAGATGGACAGGGTAGCAGAGTCGAGCTCATCCACAGGGGAAGGATGTGTAGTCGCACAGAAAATGCAGTGTGATCTCAAAGACTGTTTCTACAAGGTTCTCCTAATGCACTGTGAAAAACCTGTGAGGGAGGCGGACGCAACATGTTTCACATCAGCACGCCTGATAGATTTTTACTGACACAGAAAATGCTAAACTGATACGTGCTTAATGTCAGTTACAATTTCTGGATACAATGAAGGCGAGGCAGCTGTGGAGAATGTGTACAATATTTCTCTGTATTTACTGACGTTAATTATAGGGAGGGAGACGCGCTTATGCCGTTAACAGCCCCACAATGCCTTGGGGGTGCTGCCTAATCTATGAGGAATTTGTTGCGAGGGTCCACTCGCATACGCCTCTGTTCACTCGGTAACATAACCAGGTTGGGTAGCTGTGAGTTTATTATGCTAGATAAAATTTAAAGTTGCATTACATAGAATCTCACTGATTTGAAAATGGCTTCAAAAACCCATTAAGAATCCCACTGATAAATCTTCTCCAATACAAAGCCATCAAATCGATCCTCACACACTCGAATGTGTCACTTTTGTAGAGAAACTTTTCTGCTTATCCTTGGCAGGATGATTCATAACAAGTATCTAATTTTCAGTGGGATGAAGACATTTGACAACTGCTAAAAAATGAGTCACCACAGGATTTCACAGCACTTCTTTTTTTTCATACTTTGCTGTCTGGACTATGCTGTTAGTGAGCAAATGACATTTCAATTAAATAGAAAAGCAGTCTATTGACGCTAGACACAATACAGGTGGGGTGAAAAAAAGAAACAAAAGAAAAACCCCATTATGTACTTTTCTTTGTATGTGAAGAGCCTAGATGGGGTCAGATAGTTGAGATAATAAAGCCTGAAGGAGCACAGGGCTGAGAGAAGAGAGTGGTAGCCATCACTTTTCTTCAATTTGTAGTGAAGTGGCGATTGCTTCTCAAAGTTATAGAGCAGAACTCGAACTTGCTTTTAACACATAACTCTTGTCTCTCAGTTAATTGGTTGCCATTTCATTCTTTGTCCTTTCTGACAAAAGACAAAAAAAGAGTTTTCTGAACAATTTCCTACACGAGAGCAGCAATGAGGCAGCACAAATTTACTGCTGTATACAGCAAATGCAATAAAAAATGGGACTTCTACGATGGCTACATATGTAGATTCCATACACATATCATTTCATTAATTGCAAGTTCAAAAGAACTATGTGTCCTTCATCAAATCTCAAAATGTCCCTCAAAGGCCCAACCTGCACCCCCACCCACACAGAACTCACTGGAGGATCCTGCTGTAAAGTATTCCCAGATTACCAGACCTCAGTTTTCATGGGCAACAGAACATTAGCATGCATATTGCTCTCACCGATTATCCTCGCTATGTACGGTACATTAGCGAACTGTACGATTGGCCAACCCCCTGCCTGCACAATCAACAGAGAGCGTGAATGAAAGATCAGCCATTAGCAGGTCGGGTGTGAACTGTGAAAATGGGCTCTCACACCAATGACTGCAGGAGGCCTGGATTAGCTTAGCCTAGCCTAGCATCCTGCTAGCAAGGCCTACGATTGCTGTACAGTGGCAGTGCATCACCTAGCATTAGCTTGCCTTGCCCAATGTAATGCACTGAAATACCGACTAGTGTAGCGTGGTGAAGCCCAGTCTAGTGGAGTGCTTAGTGCAAGATCATGGTAAGACTCCTTGCTAGCATATGCTTGTGTTTAATGCAGCGACCTGTTTCTGCATGGTGAGTACACATACCCTGCAGTGAAGGTAGTGTGTGTGTCTGTGTGTGTGTGTGTGTGTGTGTGTAATATCAGTAATCAGTGTACCTCAAACGGGCAGGGTATAACTAGGCCTGGTGTGTTGTGGGTGCTGTAGACAGCTCTCTCCCGGCCCATGTCTGTTTCTACTGCTGCTGTACATGACCTGTCAGTCTGAGTGTGTGTGTGTGCGTGTGTGTGTGTGTGTGCGTGTGTGTG
>CABFOQ010027961.1:4654-25727 GCA_900660455.1 Gephyroberyx darwinii | reverse complement strand
GAAAGTACAAGGTACACAGACACACTTTAATAGCCGCGAATGCAGAGAGGATGCAATCGTTTAAATTATTGTTATTGTATAATTGTACCATGGCTGAACCTAAAAATGCCCTGGAAAGGCATGTTAGATAGGACTGGTGTGGTTCTAACGTTATGACTCAATATCAGCCTTTAACACCAGGCTAATTTTGAAAGGTTTTGCTTACCCGTGATAACATCCACGCCAATGTCTGGAAAACTGGTGACAATCTCCTTCAGCAGTGATGTTGTAACCGCCTCATTATGTGGAGAAATGATGCTGGTGAAACAGAAAGTTCAGTGTTGGTTGTTTCCTAATTAGGTTGTACGCTTCTAGCAATCTAGCTCCATTATACAATAGTAACCTAGGTTCTCATTGGATGTGAATTAAGTTAACATGGCTACGGTACACCCGATGCGTCCTGTACAGCCACGAGGCCAAACACCAATAATTAATGCCTCAGAAAAAATTGATCGTCTAGTAATTTCAAAGTGTGTAACTTTATCGAAAATACAATAAAATAAAAATAAACTTCATATCCATCCAAATCTTTGTTGTCCGGGACGGTCAATGTCTGTGAGCCCAGCAGTAAGGACTAGCTAGCTAGCCTAGCTAGCTGGTAAACAGTTCACAACAAGTAACAGTCACAACAAGCATTCATACCCTTCTTGTGGATCATATCAGTGGATGTTGTTCTCATTGTTGTGCAACCTCCGTTCCGCTTCCTGTAACACATTAGAAATTACACATCAGTAAGCTACATATCTTACATATTAGTTAGTGAGAAAACTTCCCGCTGAGGCTATGGTGTAACTGGGTTAGCTATAGCTAGCTAGCTAGCTAGCCAAGTTTAACACTCACCGCCATATTTGGAAAGTGTGTCTGTCTAAACGATGGTGCCTGCCTCTTGGAGGTGGGAGAGATTACATCCGTGTCGTTGCAGCGCTTGTTGCATCGTGTATCCATTGCATCAAGTCATCCATTGATTTTCCCTACTTGGTCACAGGTCACTCAAAGTCCGTCCAACTCTTCCAATGGCAGCCATGATCAAATTTGCATCTAGGTGCCCCGAGCTACTAGGGCGAATCGGAGTGGCATCAGCTGACTGAACCGATGTTGGGGTGGTGAAAGGAATATGAGGAGCCATTCCAAAATTCCATAATCTTTGAATAAAATGGCGTCTTCTTTTGGGAATCAAACGGCCTCTGTGTGGACCTTTAGATGTTCCCATTGGCTGGTTGTTTGGTATTATGTCACATCTGGCCATCAGTAGTGCCGTTGAATAAATGTTTCTAACTATGCCATGGAATCTCGTGAAGTACAGTTGAACTAATGTGAGTTTTCTCAAGTCCGGAACAGAGATCTTCCTCCACTAAAATATTATTTTAAAAAACGAATAGGCCTACGTGTGTCCATCTCAGCATGTGAATATATAGCCTATAGTAGTCTCCCCTATTCCCCATTTAGCATAACAAGCATGTGAAGAAAACCCTCAAAACCCGCAAATTTTGATATTTTATAGCCTAGGTTACTTAGCCTAATAGCCAGGCAGTCAGATGCCGTCGTATTGAAACGGGGAGAGAAAAGACACACAACCTCCAGTAGCCTAATACATTTTGATAGCATTCATTAATACACAGGACAAGATGTTACTATTCCTTGTGCCATTATAACCAGACTATTCATAGCCTATTTTATATTCAGTGCATGCATCAGTTCTACTCTGTATTGTCCAGTGTCAACCTTTTTTTAATCAGGTAGAATGTAACAACGATCTTGCCACTGTGTAGCCTAACCTACCAATTTTTTTTGTCACATGACTCGCACACAAGTAAATTCAATGTCACTATTGCTGCTTCAAAGTAATTGCAATAGGCTTTTGAATAATATAATTATCCGAGAGATTTGAAACACATGGGCAATAGTTTGGCATACTAGACTGCAAGGCTCGTATAGCCTGTTATGCAGCATGATATGGCTGCGTGTTTTTCTGAAAGTTTTTCTGACCACCAAATAGGCTATCTTATCAATTCTGCCAGAGAGTAAAAAGTTCACCCCCTAAGTAAAATGTCAGCGGGACAACAGTGTAGGTCTAACCATGGTTGCTTTCACCCTGTCCCTAATTGTCTTGTTTGAATTTGAATACCCAACTAGTGTTTCATTTACATGTGAAAGGCTACTCTAGGACTCGACGTGTTGGAAGGGGAGGGGGAGAGTTTTCGTCTGGACATTCCAAGTCAATGGCAATTCACTTGAAGTAACGCAAAATCTGATGTTCCACGGTGTCACACGTCACCGTTCTCACCCGGATATCTTCCTTTTGGTGCAGTGATGCCCAATCTATTTAATGCTGCTCCTTATGTTACTTTGATATCTTTTAGTATTAGTTATTTCTCTTCCACTCAGCCTGAATCAGTGCTGCTGTACTTTCTTAATAGATGGACTGATCACCTATCCCTGATCAGGACCCTTTTATTGGTATCTGCTGTCTTTCCAAAGCGTCACAGCTCCCTAGAGTTGCCCCATGCCAAACCCAAATGCCTTCAAGAACAAAACAAAGTACAACGAATTTCACTTACCCAAACAGGTATCTGTACACCTTCACTTGTCTGCTTGAAAGTAGAGGATTTCTACTATCTCCTATGACCAAATAAAGTGTAACACGTAGTTAAACACTTTGTTTAGTTGATGACAATGTGAAGTATAGTTCATATATATACTTCACATTGTCATCAACTAAATGGACAATGTGAAGTATATATATATATATATATATATATATACACTTCACATTATCATCAACTAAACGGAACCAGAAAATGCTGATCGCGATGTTGACATTTTTGTAGTTTTTCGAAGTTCAATTTTCTTATACCCATAGTCCTAAAAATGGCTGGACCGCCTAAGCGCCCCCACTACCTACCTTACTACCTACTACCTTATGCTGTGAAACATCCTGACACACCATGTATCATGGTAAGTGCCGATGACATTGTCACGGTTTTTTATTGAAATCGCTAATGTCATTTGATAAAACAAGCCTCAAATCAACTTCTACATAGCGGGACCTACTGAGCTGTTACTGCCGGGGAGGGACACTGTTTCCTGGGAAGGAGTGCATCTAAGAGTCTGTTGGGAGAACTGACTGGTTTTACGCAGTTTTCTCCTTATAAGTGTTGTTGTCTGATCTCATTAGACTTCTTTATGGGTCTGTGTGAAGCATGGGGTGTTTTCTCTTGTATTTTGAAAAGCACAGTGTTAGCTAAGACAACAGGGATGTTTTGTTGTCATATTGTCAAAGTTGACACTGAAGGAAGGAGACTAAGAAATGTTGCCAGTTACTGTCTGGCGCTGTCTGCGAGACATGAACTATTTGACCGGCTATATCTGAAACTGATCTGCCGGTCACCAGTCATGGCGGATCAAGCTGAAAATCGGCCGATTCTCTAAATGGAACGCTTTACTAGTATTGGAAAAGTGATGTCTTTTTTTTTCTTTGGTCCTGTAGCCCAACTGACTATTGAGTTTATTTATCTATAGTTTGTTACACTGTAGTCAACAATGGAGATATTAAGAACATTAGCAATATGCTCAGCATTTTCCATCAGTGTGATGAAAGGCATTTTGATTTTCTAAAAGTTGAGGAAGTTCATGTCAAGATTAAGACATATTGCGGGTAACAATATGTTGTTTTTCTGTAATAATTTGATAGCTTGGTTGGCAGCAGTTTAAGTTCATTCTAGGATTTGAATACAAAAACCTGACAAAAACCCAAAAGAAAGTTATTGTCTTGTGTATGTAAAAAACGTGGCAATGTTTTCCCTTTAAACTGTTAAACGATATTGTCAAAAAAATCTTAAGACTAACAATAGTGTATGTTCATCATTCTTGAAATAGTCTGCATCCCAACAAAAAAAAAAAAAAGCATTTTCATTTCAATTGTTTACATATTAAGACTGACAGTTCAGATCTTTTGTACTATAATTTGATAACTTACTTTGGCATGTCCAGCATTTTGAGTACCAAGTTTGAAGTTTGACAACATACCTGAAAAGAGAACCAAAACTCAAAAAGAAACTTGTTTTTCTTGTCTTACAGAACAAATAAACTTTCAGTTTTCCCTTCAAACTGTTGTCTCTTTGTTTCAACAGCTTACACTTTTAGTTCAGCTTACTTGAAAATGTTAAGGCAATCCGTTTTTTCTAGTAATTTTCCTAGTAATGTGAATGCTTAGACTTGTAAGGATAACTTTTTTGAGTACTGCTTACTTAACATAATTCAGATCTTTAAGTTGTCTGAATTGACATTTTATAGTCAACCTAATTAATGATTTTGAGTTAACTAGAACACAGTTCTTTTCAGCTTTAAAAACTTAAAATTAATGATCTACTTTACTTGGAGTACTTTTTTTAAGTAAAGTCAACTTATCTCAATTTACAGTGCAAGACAGCTTTGTGTTTCAATGCATCAATCTTTTCATTTGGGGATGTATTAGGCCCTGAAGCATGGATCCACAAGTGAGGCCATGTCCAACAGGTCACTAATGGCTGGGTCAGCATACTTGGCATTGAGGTAATCCACAGTGCAGGTCTTGATCAATTTGCACAGCTCACTATTGCCCTCTTCATGTACCAAGAGACTTGTGTTGAAAAGGTATAGCATGGGTCTGACATATGAGAAGGTGACATACTCTTCACCTGACAGAGCATCGGTGAAGTCCTGAAGGGGTTTCAGAGCCTTCTGGACCACATCCAGGACCTCTATGCCCTGCCATGTAGGGACAAGATGCCTGGACCTTTTGTCAGTGGACAGGACTTTTGTGAGCACTCCCTCCTGCACCAGGACCCTCTCGATCATTTGCTGCCTTGATTCCCAGTGTGTGGCTGACTCTGTGATGAGCTGGGGACCCAGCTGAATCTGGACTTCAGCCAGCTCTCTTCTTTCCCCCAGCTGTAGGAGAAGCTGCTGACAATTCTCTTCGTCAGCCTGGGAAATGGCCCGGGTGATGAGGTTGTCATCCATGCCATGTCCTGTAATACAAAATTGAAAAATATTTTTTTTATTTAAAGATCACCTGTGTTTAATAGGGATGTGCGCAGTGGTCGAAGAAGTACTCAGATCTTTTACATAAGTAAAAGTAGCAAATACAGTGTAGAAATACTCTGTTACAAGTAAAAGTCTTGCATTCAAAATCTTACTTAAGCAAAAGAACAAAAGTTTTTGCATCAAAATATACTTAAAGTACCTAAAGTAAAAGTACTCATTATGCAGAATGGCCAATTTCAGAATAATGTATATTATATTACTGGATTATAATTATTGGTGCATTAATGTGTTCATCACTTTAATGTTGCAGCTGGTAAAGGTGGAGGTAATTTTAATCACTTTAAATACTGCTGGGTAGCTTAATCTATAATAATACATTATAATTTATTAGTTGATTTATATTTTGTATTAATAATCTGAATCCACAAAGTAACTAAAGCTGTTAATTAAATGTAGTGGAGTAAAAAGTACAATATTTGCCTCTGAAATGTAGTGTTGTAGAAGTACAGTTGTACAGTTTCCAATAATTTCTACAACTCTTATTTTTCTCTGATGGAATGACATACATTAAAGAATTTTGGTTCTTTCATAAATTTATTATAGGTCTACTGAAAATGTGACCAAATCTGCTGGGTCAAAAATATACATACGGCAATGCTAATATTTGGTCAAATGTCCCTTGGCCATTTTCACCTCAATTAGGTGCTTTTGGTAGCTATTCACAAGCTTCTGGCAAGCTTCTGGTTGAATCTTTGACCACTCCTCTTGACAGAAGTGGTGCAGTTCAACTAAATTTGTTGGGTTTCTGACACGGACTTGTTTCTTCAGCACAGTCCACGTGTTCTTGATGGGGGTTAAGTCAGGACTTTGGGAAGGCCATTCTAAAACCTTAATTCTAGCCTGATTTAGCCATTCCTTTACCACTTTTGATGTATGTTTGGGGTCATTGTCCTGTTTGAACACCCAACTGCATCCAAGACCCAACCTTCTGGCTGATGATTATAGGTTTTCCTGAAGAATTTGGAGGTAATCCTCCTTCATTATTCCATTTATTTTCTGTAAAGCACCAGTGCCACTGGCAGAAAACCAGCCCCAAAGCATAATACTACCACCACCATGCTTGACGGTAGGTATGGTGTTCTTGGGGTTAAAGGCTTCACCTTCTCTCCTCCAAACATATTTCTGGTCATTGTGGCCAAATAGCTCAATCTTTGTTTCATCTGACCACAGAACTTTCCTCCAGAAGGCCTTTTCTTTGTCCATGTGATCAGCAGAAAGGTGCCACTTCTGGAGCAAGGGCTTCCTTCTTGCACGGCAGCCTCTCAGCCCATGGCAATATAAAACACGCCCGACTGTGGACACTGACACCTGTGTTCCAGCAGCTTCTAATTCATCGCAGATCTCCTTTTTGGTGGTTCTTGGTCAACTCTTGACCACCCTAACCAGTTGTCAGCAGCAGGTGACAGCTTGCGTTTTCTTCCTGATCGTGGCAGTGACACAACTGTGCCATGCACTTTATACTTACAAACAATTGTTTGCACAGTTGATTTTAGGACCTGTAGCTGCTTTGAAATGGCTCCAAGTGACTTTCCTGACTTGTTCAAGTCAATGATTGCTTTTTCAGATCCATGCTGAGCTCCTTAGACTTTCCCATTGTAGCGTTTGAGCCAATTTAAATAGGGCCCGTTTGATACTCAGGCACAGAGAAGTCACCAGCTGTAGTCAATTGTAATCACTCACAAGAAGTTAAGAGGCCATGCCACAAAGCATATTTGATTGACACAACATTCTACATCACCAAAACTGATAATTCAAGTTGCTGTATGTATATTTTTGACCCAGCAGATTTGGTCACATTTTCAGTATGTGCTCCAGTCATTCCATCACAGAAAAATAAGAGTTGTAGAAATCACTCAAGACTGCCATGATATACATGTTCTTTACAAGTGTATGTAAACTTTTAACCACTACTGTATATGGCTCGCATGTCCTGCTTGACCTATTGGTTGTCAGCGCAAAATGAGTCACTTTTGTGAGCCGCTTGGTAAGGTTCTGTCTGACCTCAGTGTACATTTCGGGCAGAGCTTCTCTTGCAAAGTAGTTGCGACTGGGCAACTGGTATCTTGGGTCAATGGTTTTTAGCAGCTTTTTAAAAGCCTTCTTGTTCCACTGTTGCAACAGGGACCATATCTCTAGCGACGTGGTAGGCCACCGCCTTAGTTATATCGCACCACTTGGCACTTTTTTTTTCTTTTCATAAGGCACACCACAGGTAAATGAAGCTTGCAACGTGTTTCGTTTCAGGGCAGAAGGCTGCGAAGGCTTCGCGGCTGGGGTTGCAGCACCAGCACAAAGTTTAACACACTCTTCATACTGCAATTTATGGCGCTGTTGTAGTGCTTCCACTTTTGGATGCAACCTGTTTATGGCATTCTCTTCTGCTGCTCATCTGATCTTTTAAATCTGAAACATCTCCAAATAATTGAACCATTGTTTTTCTTTTTACAAACCCGGGGCCAAATGTATAAAACTCTGTGTATATTTAGGTGTAGAAATCTGTGTACGCACAAAACAGGAAACTCATCTTTTCGTCAGATGTATAAAACCCCACGTACGTCTGTTCCCACGTGTTTTTTCCTCATACATCTCAATCATCCTGAAATTGTGCGCACATGCACAAGCCTTCTGACCATGCCCACAATTTACTATAAATGCCTTCCAACACACCCCCAGTTGCCTGGTTTGGCTATAAAGGGCCCGCATTTAGTTTAGTCTTGAGGAGAAACGGCGGAAGCATTTAAGAAGCAATAGAAGAAGAAGTGCAATTCTACCAACTGTGAACTGGAAATAATTGTTGATCAAATTGACAGAAGAAAACGTCTGTTATTTGGAAGCCTAAGCTCTGGCATTACCAACAAAATGAAACAAGTTGAATGGCAGAAAGTAACCGAAACCATCTCCCTTTTAAAAGCCCAATGCAATGCTCTACCACAGACGGCTGTGCACAACATTGTAGCGCGTCTGTTGTGCGCTCTGGGGGTTTGTAAATGGCATAAGTAGCCATGGCTTCAATGCATACCCATTGTCACCTGAGGGTATAAAATATCATATAGCTACATATTATACAATACAGTATTATATACATATATTACATTTGGGAAACCGGACATTGCTGCAAATTGCATTTTGATGTTGGCCTGTTCAGCTGCTGTGTAAGGGAACCTGATGTATCTATTACTCAAAGAAATTATGCCCACACCATGGGCATGACCTGGCTCAGGGCAGACTGGGATATCCCTGATGTGCCGCAAGCTCCCGCTAAAACATCCCCGTCGCTAAAAACCTGATTGTTGTCAATACCTGTTGATGGACGGGGATGGCGTACAGTACGGTCTCTGAAGACTCATTCTCGCCTAAATAGCGCAATAGCAATATCTTCCCCAAAGCACCCATTGTATCATTTGGCACAGCCATTACGCACGGCTACAGCCTTTATATAGTGTAGGTTATTCTTACTCCCCAATAATACAGAATAATAATCTTTATTTATATAAAGATCATTATCATTATAATTATTATAATGCAAAGTGAAAACATATTTACTCGAGATAGAACAAAATTAAGGCTTGTCAAAAAACAGGTTGTTAACCACTCACACATCACTATGTAATCATAGTGAAGATTTTTGCACAGAGTGAGAGAGGCAAGATGGCACCTCTTTACAGAAGAAACGGGTTGTGTATTTTAATGCAACATCAAACTATATAGATATAAACGGTATTGTCTCATCCTATATCTCATTTGAAAATATACCTATATACCACCCAGCCTTAGCAGTAACGTTTAATGTTAAATACTGTTAAATATCTGCAATAGTCTGCCAATATGATTTAGAAGATACTTGAATACAGCTATAAATTCTCAAACATTTATTTCAACTGAGTTATACCACACAATCTGGCATACGTTGTATTCTAAGTTGTTTTTCATTTTCATTGGCAAAATTCTTTCAGACAGCAGTCAGCTGACCCTCATGCTGTTTGTATTGATCTGCATGTATCAAGCAACTACACAAGAGATTAATAATTTAGAGAAAGGCATTAACTATATGATTCATTTCAGTAAGAAGTTGCATAATATCAATGCAAAACAGTCATGGGGGTGCATGTTATGAGGATAAAAGGGAGGAGGAAGAATGAAAAGTGTGCATTAAATATGAGTTTACAGTAAGTATAAGACCATAAGCAGACCATGAACTGATAGGAATACCAAAAGAGTGGTTTATCTTATCACAGGTACAGCTGCTTGCACAGTCTTTTAAAAACACTGAAATATATCAGAGATCCATCTATAACCAGCAGCCTGTATTATATCAGAGGCCTAGATAATTGACGAAAGGGAAATTTCGCTGCTTCAGGCTGTGGTCATTTGAAAGACAAGCATGCATGGCACCTCAAAACTCAAAATTCATGCTTGAAGTGAGAAATGAAATATGCAGAACAAAATTCAGGAGCGCACGTCAGGTCCAAACATAATCAGAGAATCGGCTACTGCATGAAACAGATGTTTGTCTCTAATAGTCAGTAATAAACAGCACCTTTTTTAGTGTTGTATACCCAAATACTTAGAACGATCAAGTGCGAGAGAACACACAATTTTCTTTATACTTTTAACCACTCATCCAGAGTTAAGTTAAAAAAAAACTTAAAAAAAACAGGTAAAAAGTAATATTTGTCCTTGACTACTGTTGCAGAAAAATCATCTCCTAACTTAACATTAGAACCACCACGGCGGTCTCACAGACCGTTTGGGTTTCTCTGTTGCAAATATCTCTGTTCATATAAAGAGTATGAGTGCCCCAGTCCATGACTTTGTGAAAATAAAGTTAACACATATTTAGGTAAAGTTTGCAGGTTCTAAATCAAAAGATTTCTAAGCAGTTATACCTAGAACCGCCACAGGCGGTCAGATTGACCTCATTATGTCCATATACCACATTATTACCATATAAGGCAATTTTCTCCATTTTGGCAGGGGTTTTTGCGCGTTTTAGGTTGCTTAGCAATATTTATTGTTTTTCTTCAATAATTCCCTTTGTTCATAGTGTAAAATCTCAATCCAAAACACAGAGCAGTAGTCTATTTGAGTTGCAGAGTGTATATCTGCCGTGTTGCCTGCTATTTGACGATCAAGAGGACGAAGATGAAGAGAGCAAACCGAAGACTAAATGTAGAAGAGGCTTTGGCATTGTTTCATGAACTGGGTGAAGGGGAATCTGATGGTGGAGAAGTCTTAGACTTGAGCGATGTGGACTGGAGCGAGGAGGAGTGTTCGTCTTGATTCCGGCTATGAGCCAGCGGGACCCCGGCGTAAAAAATCCAAACCTAACAACTCTGTCCCCATTCTGCCAGCTGTGCCATCTATTGCCATTATACACGCCATTGGTGCCAGATAGGCACAAGTTATTTATTTTTTTCATGTAAGCCTATATTATTTTGGGCCTGGGGCTAGGATGAATTAGTACACAGTCAATTGGATCGCGCCTCTGTATAGGTACTATACATTCATGAACGTGCAGCTGCTTCAAAGTGCAAAGTTGTGCAGAGCTGTAAAAAAAGTCATAAAAAGTTGTAAAAATCAATAAGGAATAATAAGGAATAACAATGTTATAAATGTCAATAGTGGGAGAGCAAGTAGCTGTGCAAAATGTGCCATCCACACCCATGCCCGTGCCAGAGAGAGCACGTGCCGCTCTGGCTATTCTCTCATTTTAAAATTTCATTTCATTCAACTTTAACAACCGAGTCCGCACACCACCAGCGCACCAACCTCGCACCAACAGCGCACCAACCTTGCACCGGACAACGACCAGCTCAGGACCGCTCTTTCCACCCAGGGTACAGCCATCGGCCACCATGAACAACTGCTCCAGGAGGTAATGGAGGGCACCGCTTCACCTCGGCCCCCATTCTGATCCATCCTGAACCTTCCCATCAGTTCATCGTGGGGGTGGACGCTTCAAATGTGGGAGTGGGAGCAGCGTTTGCCTACGGACCAGAAACTCCACCCCTGTGCTTACTTCTCTCGTCGATTGACTCCCACAGAGAGAAATTATGACAATGGCAACCGTGAACTGTTGGCTGTCAAGCTGGCTCTGGAGGAGTGGACACTGGCTGGAGGGATCCGAGCAGCCATTCTTGGTTTGGACAGATCACAAAAACCTCTCCTACATTCAAAATGCCAAGCGCCTGAATCCATTTGTGTCAGGTTAGTTGTGGTAGGTACATGTCAAGTTGCAGGGAAAAGTCAGAACATGGTCAGTTTCTGTTTTTTTTTCATGGCTGCTGTTCACATGTTTTCTCAGCCATAGCCAATTATCTGGCAATTGACCTTATACTGTCGCTTGCACCTGACAAAAGTGTCCATTCAACCCCCTCCAAGGGTTGAAACAGAACATGACGTCATCAGAAAGAGGGCTTTTATCAGTAATCATCTTTGTCTCACACAGCTACTAACGTTTCTGCAGCTTCCGTTGAAGCACTGCGGTAATGCGCCAAAGGTCTTCGTGATGGACAGCGCCAAGTATCGCCTCCCTCGCGGCACTGCAACGCTCGTTGAACAGGGTTGGTCCAAAATTGTTTGTGTCATTTCTAATTGTCTTGTTTCCAGATGAAAAATTAAAAGCAAGAAAGGGAAGCAATATGGTGTCCACGTCAAGCCGTGCAAATGGTGAATTTTAATGTAATTTTTCAACGCTTATCTCCAGGTCTGCTCTAATGGAGGCAAAGTCTTGGAAATGGAAATCACAGCCCACCCTGTCATTTGGGATTCTGGCAGGAGATTTCATGTTGGCAACAAACATTCTTCTATCTGGAAACAACTATTACAAGATAGCACTGCTGTTACAATTCATGAATATGCGTTTCTTTCGGGATCCAAGATGCCTGCTGCTCAGATTTCATGAAGGAATTCTGGAAGGAGAGAAGACGAAGTAATGGAATGATTCTGTGACAAAGATGCTGTCTTAGTGCTTGTTAAGACACTTATTTCTAGATAAATGATATTCCAGGAGATGGAGGATTTACCAGGAAATAAGTTCGGGAATTTTCATGCTTGCGTTTTACGAAATCAGGAATCACAACAAAAAGTCTGTACCGCATAGCGCTCGTTCAATTCTGTACCCACTCCACCACAGAAAACAACTCCCAATAAATCATTTCGGTGGTGCGTGTTGACAAGAGGGAGACGCAACGTAGCTTCACGCTCACAGAAAACGAGGGATTTACGATCATGTACAAATTGTTCACTGAAGTGCTTGTTGAATTCTGCGCACACGACCACCGTCGGATACAAGGTCTCACGAGTACGTGTTTAGTCATTCGAAATGTCACGAAATGTCATTGAAAAAAATCACTGAATTTTTTTCAAAGCTTCATTCAATTTCATGGTCATTTGTGCGGTAGGCGGAATCTGCTGTTTCTCCACCACACTGTGAACAAGCATCTGGCACTATGAAGAGCGCCGTCATGGTGCACAATTTACAAGTAGTAGAGCCTTGCTGGATGAAAGCCAACACATTCCATATGTGGGAAGGAGTTGAGGGTCACTTTTATTCTTCATTATCCTGTCTATGAAGGCATGAGCTCTGTCCAGATCAATGCTGCAGGTCCATGTCTGTAATGACAGACATGCTTATAGCTTCAGATAGTTCTTCACTCAAACATGGGGCAATCTAATCAAAGTGCAGTATTTTTTATCAATCTTTCCAACTGTATGAATATAGCCTAAATAAATGCAAAAGCCACAAGCAAGACTGTGAAAGGCAATGCACAAAGGGCTGTCTATGGCTATCTATGCTTGACCCTTATTGACCTTGCCATTGTGAAATGGTGCATCATGGGGAGCTGTCTTCTGTGGTCTACTCCTCCTCAATTTATGACACGCAGATACATACTGTCCTGCTAAAACTGTCTGCTCTTCACTGTCTATCTCTTACTCTTTTTTTCTGTCTCTCTCTGTCGCACCCTCAGTCTATCCATCTTTCTCTCATCTCTTTAAGCAGTACTACTTCATAATTTATGGGCTGGTTGCTAAGGATACTTTCAGGTTATCAAGGACTGTTCTCTGGTTTCTGTGGGTTAGGTATTGGTTATTATGGGCTGTCCTATGGTTGTTATGGGCTGTGCACTTTTATTCTTGGCTGTCCTGTGATTGCTATGCACTCAGCAACAACTTTGCCACCATTTAGTAATGCCACTAGCCACTCCAAAGCCAAACCTTGTTCTGTTTCCTGTCGTCTGCCATGAGTTATGATAGAATATCATGCTGCTTCATTCACTCATACATATCAATCTATCATTATAATGCCTTATTTTAATTCTTGAAATATATTTAGCCTTTCATCAAACTAACTTACTTTAAAATGATTCATCATACAATAAAAATTTACTTTCTTCAGTCAATAAAAAAATCACCTAAGCATGTGATTATCAATATTGAAAATGAGGAATACATAAATCTTTCCCAAGATCCACATTAATCAATTTTATATCAGAATCGCCGCCACACCATGTCCACTTTATAATTAGAAGAAGAAGAAGAAGAAACTTTATTTGTATAGCATGAACAAGGTGAGATGTCATGGTGCAAAATACAATTGAATAAATAAAATCAAGGTGCATACAGATTTTTAAAAAAAGGAAATGGAAAAAGAAAAATGCACAATTTAAAAGTGGCAATTACAAAAATGCATGTTGAAATAAATTGCTTTTAAAGAAGAGATTTAAAAGATGAAACTGATTTTGCTAGTCTAATCTCCTCAGACAGGGCGACTTTTGGATTTGGTTAGCTGCATTTTATCATTTTAGATGACAGCAAGGGGTCAAGAACTGACCCCTGGGGAACACCCCATGATATATGAGCTGAGGAAGAGGAGGCATTCCCTACCACAACAGAGAAAGGTTCTATTGGCCAGGTATGATTTCAACACTATTTCAACATCCATGTCTACTGATAAGAACTCTAGCACATCGCGGCATAATAAGAGACAAGCAATCTGAGAATTCTCCAATGAAGTTCAGGTCAGTTTTGGCGGTCTGTGGACTAAAATGGGGACATTTCGACCAATTAAAAAGCTTCAAAACATGAAAATTTTCCAAATTAAATAGGAGAGCATTTGTGACAACTTGGCAAGCCAACTTTCCACGGAAACAGAGTTTACTTAATGTAGATGCACTTTCTGTTGGATGGCTATTCCCAGTAGTAAGTTACTTTTTCTGGAGCAGACCAGAGGGTATACAGGAGAGCGTAGAGGCCAGAGGCAGGATAGGTTCCTGAGTAGGCGTACTCCCTATCAACCAAACCCATGACAATGAGCCTGGGACAGATAATGAGATAGGACTGTCATTGACTGTCTACCGACCTCCTTGGCTCTGGAACACGACTACTCTGAAGATAATATTCTGACACTGGTGCATAGGCACGCTTTGGCAAAAGGTAGTAAATTGCCATCCATTTTCCTTACTTTGACAACCCAATTTTTGAAATTGCACAGTGAAAGGGACTCACTAATAGTGAATCAAATCGCTGTATTTCCACCCAAGATGCAAAACAAAACTTTGGAGCAAATGTCTGATGCTCACTTTTGATCAAAGCACAAAATAACCACCTCTGTCTCAGCAGTATATATAGAGCAACTACCTATCATCAATATCTTAACCTTTTCAATAGAAATTGTTTAAACAAATCAGACAAGAGCCACTGCCACCACCTATGTCAGCTCCTGCAGTTGCAAGACACACAGCAGCAAAGGTAGGCTTCTCTTTGCTAAGCTGCAAGCATTATAAATACAAATATCAATTAATATAATTTTTTTAGCAATCTTGATAGAATAATAATCCACTGGGTTCAGGTAAATCAAATGTGCTAATTTGCTGCAAAGACATGAATGCAGCTGTCAGAATTACCACTTAATATACGACAAGATGGAAGATCTAAAAATAACAATGGAGCAAATGAGGGAAATTGAACATAATGAAACTGACAGTTACAATGAGAGAACATGTTAAGTAGAACTAGAAGAATTAAAAGTGAAATGTACAGGATGTCCGCAGGGAGGGGGCACAATAACAGCACGAGAACATACTAAGAAAAGAAATGAAAGAATGGAGATATACTTAAAAATGAACTGTGCAGTGTGAAAATCACAAAAATAAAGTTAGATGCAAAGTATAACATCTGAGAAGGATATGGAAGGAAAACAAATATGTGAATGTACAGCATATATTGTATACATGTTGTGCAAAATGTGTCATATTAGTGAGTCTACAGAAGGCCGTACATGCGCACAGAAAGTGTCTAGGTGTGCAGACATGCTTTGTAAAAAAAACGATCAATATATTCAATTTACACATGCACATAGCTTGTGAACAGGGCGTGTGTTATGCATATGTGCAAGTTGTTCACCTTATCAAAAACACCAGATGGAGTTACCATATGTTCAGAAAAAGTGACAGAAAAACTATTCATTTTCTATTGATTGCATCCATTTTGCCCCCAGATGTTGTACTATAATCCAACAGTCACCTCTTCAGGAATTAAAGTGGCAAATTGATTTTGTCTCCATCTTTGGTGCTCAGCTTCATTGCTGTGGTGTTTCTTCACTGCACTTCCCAGAGATCACCTGTCAATCAAACAGTGTGTCCAGTACTTCTTTCTCCTTGGTTTAAGTTTCTGCAGGTGGCGCTCTTTTATTTGTCTGTTCAGCCACGGTGGCTATCGCTGCTCATGCTAACTACCAAGTCCTCCTTCTGTTTATTTCGAACAAACCAGAAACCTCCTGTCTGCCGGAGGATTTTTCATGGGAAAGACCTCCCTGACGCTGTGTGTTTATAACAGCTAAAAAGCTTTCATGAAGCTCCAGGTTGGATCACTGATGTGTTACAGCAATCATCAAAAGAGCAGAAAAAACTTATTTGTATGAGAATGTTTATTACTTTAAGAACAATTGCCTCATTTCCCCATTGACACCCGTGTTATATTCAAAGCACCAATGGCTTTCAACATGGGTTTTGTGGACCCTACGCCATAAAACCTACCCAGCACATAAAAATCATAACGTGCGCTTTCAATTCAAAGTAAAACAGTTAAAATCAAAGTTGCAAGGTTTCCCTCCCTTCTCTAATAGTGTGGGGTTTTCATTTCTGATCACACAGCCATGACCAGTAGTGGAGTGGCGTGCTGCTATTGATGGCTTCTCCCGACCCTCTGTTATGGTATGGGTGCAGGTCAGGGTGAGGCATCTGTCACCTACAGCCATTAAGCTCATCCTTCTCTTCTTGTTTATCGCTAAATGCTGCTGCCTTTGCCCCCCTCCACCCCATCCGCACAGATGAACAGCGCAGAGAATGAGAGGTCGAGAAATACAACAACAGCCTGGCGACTTACTCTGGATGTCACAGATAATAAATAGAGCATCGGCAGATGACTTGGTTCTAGATGGCGGTTGGAGGGAAAACATAAGGAGGGATTATTTGATCTGGAAAATGTAGGAGTTAATGGTGCAATGGTAGTCCTTCTTGTTCTTGTCAAAAAGGTTGGAAATGTGCGCGGAAATAATCGGGGGAGGCAGTTGGTTGGGGGGGTGGTACGGGGCCAAAAACACACTTGAAAGGGATGCTGTTCTGATCTGTTCTTCTTTTCCCCACAGTAAGTCGGTATCAGAGAGGGAATCTGCACACTTCCAAGGGAGCGTCCTTCATGTGCCATGACGGTTATCACCGGTGGCAGCTTTTTAGTGTCAGACTTGCTTGTTTTTTTGTTTTTTTGAAACTGCTTCATGCCACATTTGTTTGATCATCGGCCGATGTTTTATTGCCGCGTTGAATGATAATGATGTGCGTCTGCTCGTGTGTGTGTGTGTGTGTGAGTGTGTGTCTTCATGAAGCAGCTTAGAGAGATAATCAGGGTACCAGGTTCCTGCCAGAGTGCTCGTGAGCTTTACTTAGTTCCATGGTAACTGCTAATTAAATGAAAATGTCGTGTGTGTGTGTGTATGTGTGTGTTTGATTCACTGCCTTTGACCCACGCTCCCACACTGGTGTTGTCCTCTCATCATGATGGAAGATTCTACACACACCAACAGGCCACCTAAGTAGATTTAAGTTATAAGAAAGAGTATAAGAAGGACTTTCAAAAGGCAGGAAGAACGACTGCAGTTATCTGTGCGTATTTGACATTTCAACCAAGTAGACAGAACAAAGCCCTGCTTTCACTGCGGCTATGGCAACATACGCTTTTTCCTAAGCAAACACAGGGCTTCCTGGAGATTGTCCAACGCAACCTCGATATGAAGGGCGCAATCACACCTTGCAGTTTTTAACCTTTGATCTGAACCATAGCGGGAACGTTAACTTTGTTGCATTTTTGTATCCGGTTCCTTCAGGTTCAGACTGGCCAAGAAGCCAACTGGGGCTTGCAAACGAGTTCAAGTGGCATCGGTCTCATCTGGCCAATCAATCCAGTCTCCAGAGTTGAAATGAACTGCTTCCAACATGCTTGGTGTGTAACCCGTATGGGCCGAATAGATGTAGAAATGATGTTGCACAGACCTAGAACACACAGTCCTTTTCAACTGTTTGCATGAATAGCTGCAGTAAATTACTGGATCTGTGCAACGCTGGAGTAGAGTTGAAAACGGGTAATTGATAACATGATGATTCTCAGTCTGGGGATTGGATCTGGAAAAGAGGGACATGTAGTCCTGCAATGTCACATCAGAGCTATTTAAGACCGCTAATGAGTCTTCAGAGGTGACAGGGAAATAATACTGTCCCTTTTTAGAAAACCGGCAAGGAAAATATACGACTCTCTTTTCGAACGCCTTTCATCGGAACGTCTGGCCATCTCAGATTTTACAGGTATTTAAATGTGGTTTGGTGTGGTTTTCTTGTGCACTGTATTGCAAACATGTCAAGCCTGGCTTTTGGAATTTATTTGGGTATAATAGAAAGAGAAAAAAACTTACACACAAAACAGTACACACAAACCTATTCTTCAAGGCCTGTACCTCAATCCCAACCCCAAAGAGTTGGCACAACTCAAGTATGCAGCACAAACCTCTTGCATGCATAATGGTAGAATTTGAGTAGTCCTGACTCAAACTAAATGGAGCTTTGGTTTGTGTTAATACAACACACAATCAAGAAGTCAAGGATATTTTAAGAACCTTGTACTCGAAACAAAAAAAACAACCACCCTTCACATATCAGGCAATTTCACACCATTGCTTGGAGTTAATTTGTTGAGATGACTCGTGGACCCGAGTGGCAGCACATACTCTGAAAGTCTTAATCGGTCACCATCTTTTCTACAGAGGTATCTGCTCTAACACGTCATGTAAGTGACGTTTTTGCTAATTCCATGATTTACCAACCTAGTTTTAATCTCACAATTAAAATTATGTTTGTTAAATTAACCGATTTGTACCAGTTTCAAGCCAGACGGAATAAAAGAAATGCAAGTTCCGCTCTCAGTTTTTTATTCATCATTGGTCTTTTTTTCAAGTTTTGAACATTGCATCTTTGATATAGAAGGAAAATAAAGCTCTTCAAAAACAAAATAACAGCTTTTCCTTTTCTCTTGCATGGGCACCCACCTCGAGTCCTTTTGCAGTGCATAGTAACCTGGTAAAGAACTCGCATGACAGTGCGACAGTTTGTCATTCCCCACCCCCCTTATTCCTGTCTTACTTTAGGAACAAGAGGAAGAGGCAGGCTAGCCTCAAGCATCGCCTTAAGTTAAACTCTTCATCCTGACACATCTGCCAGCTTGTCAGGTCTAGATATAGGCTGTGTGTGTTAAATAAACTGGCCTGGAAAATGAATGTCGTTGGGACCTGACTATTGGGGCTTACCTGACCTCCCCCTCCTGCTGTCCTGTCACCATCACCTCTAATCCCTAACGAACCCTTGGAAGGAAGGAAGGAAGGAAGGAACTTGGGTCGTTTCATTTCTTCCCCTAGGATAAAAAGGCGTAATTACCAAAAGACCACGTAGACCCGCCCACGCTCCCTCTCTTTAAGCTCTCCATCTTCCCCACCTCCCACCCGCACCGCCTGCCGCTGTTCTCCCCACTCTTATTATATACCTTTATCAAGGTGGCGGCACTTTCTTCTCTCCAGCTTGAAATGTGAAAGGTCAGGCCAGTGATCAGGCTGGTAATTAGACAGACCTGGGAAGGAAACTAGATCACCGCATGCTACCCTCTTCAGATGAACAGCACAGGAAGGCAATGTCCCCTCCTTACCCGGCCGTGGATAAAGTCCATGCCTCTTTTCATTTAAGAGGAAAATGAGAACAGAATGCAGTGAGGTGGGCTTGTCTTTCTTTTTTTCTTTTCTTTTTTTTTGCCCTTAATCCACTGGCGGCTTCTAAGCCTATTAGTGTCTAGAAACTTTAAGACGGAGGGTCAAAGAAGTAATCACCCCAGAGAGTGTGTGTGCACGGGGATGGGTTACAGACGTGTGTGTTTTCGTCCATGTCTGTGTGAAATTCACTCAAAGCAGAGTAAATCTAAATAATTATTGACATGAGTTAGTAGTTCATTGAAATAGTGAGTAATAGTCCTTTAAATGGGGGTAATCAAGATTGAATGCATCCTGTTATAGTCCTGTTACCAAGTCTAGAATGGCTTTTATTTTGAAGTAATAATCTGTGAAAGTTTCTGAACCCTACAGGGGGTGGTCATTATGTCATGCATTATAGTGATGATGTCATAAAATCCTCATCTAAACCTTGAATCTGAATAAAGATATCCCGAGTCAAAGACATACACAAATAAAGATGATATTCTTTCATTGTTCATTCAATAAAACTGGTTTATTTAACAAAAACCCTGCATGCAAAAATATGGGAACAGCTTCTTTGAGGTATTTTCGGTGACTGGAATAATTGTAATCAGTTACTTTCTACCCTCTCCTGTCAGTAAATGTGAATTCCAACGGAAGTTTCTTTCTTAGCTTCCGTGTCGCTGTCAGCCTTCGAAGTCTGTTTTCACTGTCGGTGTCGAGCCTATAGCATGCTTAGGGCGACTCATTTTCCAGAAGTGTCAGCTACCCTTTATTATTCATTATTCCTTCTTCGGTATAACCCTCTAGCCTACCTTTTTACACTGCGCACTGACGGCTGTGTCACCAATGTGTCCAACTGATACGTCGTCACACCTTGTCACCTAACATGGGGTTTTTACTCAAGGAAACAAAGTAGCACTAACCAGGATTACAAATGGAAACCTGCAAAGTGTGGGGGGACGTATTAGGGTCTGTATTAGCAGTATGACTTATCGAGGCAAAGAAGAGTGCAAAATATTTATCATCAAAAATATACCAAAATACAAAATATGCTACATGCATGCAGTATGAAATATAGGTGTATCATATAAATGCAGTTTGTAACAATGGGAGGGATATGGGAACTGAAGGTGAACACACATGATATACATAATATGTCTTATTCACAATACGTGTAGAGAAGGGCATACATAAGCACAGTGTTGTAAAAAAACAATTCACTTACAAATGCTGATACAGGATGTGCAGATTTTAATACATTATTTTATGTGTGTGTGTGTAAATATATATAAATAAGGTCCTTGAGGAGGTTCCAGGGTTGTTTAGGCCCTCCAGCAACAGCAGGAGATTTAATTTCACTCAATTTTAATTCACTACAAATGATCCCAATTAGAGAATGTATAAGAATGACTTTTGTAATTCACTCTCAGCATTATTACCTCACATACTGTACAGCATGGACAGTTTGACAATTCAGTACTAAATCAAGAACAAAAATCTTGCCATAAAAGGGTCCCTGGGTAAAAAAAAATCCATCCATATACTGTATGTTATATTTTGTAAAATAGCGAGAGGGACCATTCCACAGTGGCCAGGGTTTGTCATGAGGACTTTGCTGTCGATCACTTCAGTTTAGGGGTGGGGGGGGGAATTAAAGGGGAG
>CABFOQ010027960.1:13856-29394 GCA_900660455.1 Gephyroberyx darwinii | reverse complement strand
TTCTTCCTTACTCCGTAGCTCCCTCCCTCCCTCCTCCCCTCCTCTGCTCTCTCCCTCCATCCTCATCCTCTCCTCCGTCTTCTTCTCCTCCGTCCCCTCAACCTGTTCTCCCTCAAACTCACATTTTTCTACTACCTCATTTTCACATTCCTCTGGCGTTATAAATACCCCTTCTCTGTTGCACTTTGCTCTGCTCCCACCTTTTTCACGGTGACCCCCCCACACTCCTCCCTCTCCTCTTCCTCCCCATACTTATCCTGACCTCTCTCTTTATTCCTTTCTGTACAAATAGCAATCTCCCTCTCTCTCTCTCTCTCTCTCTCTTACTCTGTACACACAACTGACTTCATCTTTCTCTCTTTCATGAAACCCCCTTTTCAAAGCACACTGCTTCCTCTTTCTCTCGCTCTCTCTTTCACACACGCTCTCTTTCTCTCTATTTAGAAGGCGCTCTGTGTGGGCATCCCATTCTCCCTCGCCCTCTCCATCCTCCTTTTTCTCTTTCTTTCTGTCTACTTGATTCTCTCTCTTCAGCCAGGTTGGATCGATATTTCTCAGGCTCTCTGTCGAAGGCTTGAGAATGAGGCACCAGGGGACTGAAAAGGAGAGAGATGGAGAGAGAGAGGGAGAAAGGAAGACAGATGGATACAGACAGGAAGGGCAAAAGACAGGTAGAGAGTGGCAGATGGGGAGAGGTTGTGCAAAACAGAGGGAGAAAGATGGAGAGAGGGGGGCAAAAGAAAGAGAAGTAACTATGGTAGAGCAAGAGAGGGAATGGGAACGGATATGAAAGAATAGAGAAAAATGGAGTGAGGGCAAAGAAAAGCAAGACAGAGTTGGGGGGGATGAGGCAGAGAGATGAGAAAGGGATTGATAAAAAAATGTGGAGCAAGAAAGAAAAAGGAAGAAGGACGAATAGAGGGAAAAGAAGAGAGAAATGGAGAGAAAGAAGAAAGAGCGAGGGCCAAAAGAGAGAAATGAGAGAAAGGGAGGGGAAAAAGCGAAATGGGAGAAAGGGAGGGGAAAAAAAGGAGAAATGAGAGGAGGGCAAAAACAAATGAGAGAAAGCAGGAGAGAAAAAAGAAAAATGAGAGAAAAGGGAGGGCAAAAGATCAAAATGAGAGGAGTGCAAAAAAAGAGAAATGAGAGGAAGATGGAGAGCAAAAGAAGGAGTGAGAAAGCAACGGGGGGCAGGAAGACTGGAGAGAGAGAGAGAGCATAAGCTGCTAGACAGAAGCATGTTTCACTAATAGTTAACACATCTGCAATGTGCTGCATTACCTACGAACAGGCTTTACTTCAGCTGTGGACATGCAGCTTCCGAATCCCTCATTTTTCATATTTGGCGCAGTAGTTGGTGCATCAAAAAGTAGCCTAGTGCAGCACAGATATAAATAACCTTCTCTAATATATTTACAGGATCTATAATTCATCCTTTTTTACACACATATACTCTCTAGACAGGAATGTTAAATGAGATTGAGGCACGCCAAAAACCCATTCGTGCACACCAATGCTCCTACAAATAGACCAAAACAAGGAAGGGGAGTAAGAGTTTGCACAGAAGTCATGTTGCATGCTTGCTGCACATCCGCTGCAATCCTGCTCCACTGCTGAGAGGAGTTGTTCAGAAGATTTGAGCTTTGTTTTCTTTTCTTTTTTTTTTTAAATCAGAAAATGCAAAGAACGGTCTGGCAAACAGTAGTTTGACAGGTTAGGTTTGACAGTCAAAACGCTGAACTGCATTAAAACTGCACTAGGCAAGACTTTCATGTAACAAATCTACCTGTCTTATCAGCCTTAAAGTCCTATTCCCTATTAACTGAGAAGCCATTGGTTCACCCTGTTATGTACACTTCTCCGCATATAGGAATTTAAGAGCCAACTCCAAAACTGTCTCCTAAACAGCAGCGAATGAGCGTTCCGTTCTAAGAAAGCTGGGCACGAACACACACACACACACACACACACACACACACACACACACACACACACACACACACACACACACACAGTTGCTGGCTTTTAAATGACTTTTGATAAAAAATAAATGAACTACAAACTCTTTTGGATTTTGTACTTGTTATATGTTATTAAAGACAATCATCATTATGTATTATTGTATAGTGCATGTTTTCAAATAAAACCATTCATCATCTCAATATGGTTTGAATGTATAAACTGTTTTGAAATTTTATATTTTGTATGGTAATATTGTCTGATAGACGGTCATGCAAAGCACGTTATTAAATCCAGTATTAAATTGAGACTTAATGATATGAGAGCAGCAGAAAACTAATTGTGACAGGGTGACTAATGACGACTATATAAATCCATTTAGGTTTTTCCCGAGAATCCTAAATACTTGCAATGTTGTACATCACCTGAAAGGACACAACCTCTACTGTCTCATGGATGATGAAATTTTAAGCATCACTCATCGGAAAAAACGTAAAATGGGTTACACCTTTTGTTTTTGTACTCTACTCACATCTTACTCATCTTAGCTACTCATCTGTGACGCACACACACACACACACACACACAGACAGACAGTTTTGTGACTCATTTATCTATAGCTGCTTGTCTGCCTGCCTGATTGTCTATACATCTGGCTACTTTATCTCTCTCTCTTAGACACACGCTCACACACACACACCGGAGCCATCTGCTTACAAGCACCGGTGTGTACCACAATATGTGCATGTGGCTGACTGACTCTTGCACTGAATTGTGGGTGAGGGAGAGGGGTACAGGGGGTAGGGGGCAGTTACATCTCACACACACACACAAGGTCTCGCTTATTGACACATTCAAGCCTCTGTATTTCTGCGGCAATATTTTAGCTCTAGGACAAAGACAATATCTCTTGGTCTTGCTCTCTCTCTCTCTCTCTCTCTCTCTCTCTCTCTCTCTCTCTCTCTGTCTCTCTCTCTCTCTTACACACACACATACACACACACACACACTCCTTACAACAAGCGTCCATCATTCATGGTCGACGCTCACTTACAAGCTGTCAGACACAGTCCCGTTCACTCGTAGATCATGCTGGACTGGCACGCGTCCCCTAAATGAGCTACTCAACATCTACTTATGCCTGCACACAAACCGTACTGTGAACGTTCACGCAAATACACACACACACAAATATTCTTAAATACAACTATATTCTCAGCTTCTTTCATGTTTTAACGCCTATGCAGAATCACATAAACACAAAAAGTTATAGAGCTACAAATGTCAATATAGATATTGATATAGATAAGATAGTACATAAGTTATAAAGATATATAGATATAGGATATAGGCTATATAGCTTCAGATAATAGCATAGAAGATACAGCTATAGGATATAGTCATGTAGGATATGAGATATAGCTATATACATAAGATATAGGATATATAGTTATAGATATAAGGAATACTCCCAAGTTACTTGTCAGTGTCAGGAGACTGTGACTGTGGGAGTGGGAAGTAGGGCGTTGCTGAAAAAACGATGTACACTCAGTCTTCCCTGGATGTGTTAAGGTTAAAAAACATAAATATGTAAATGGCCAAAAGTATGTGGACACCCCCTCTAATTGGTGGATTCAGCTATTTCAGCCACACCCATTGCTGACAGGTGTATAAAACCAAGCACACTGCCACGCAATCTCCATGGACCAACATTGGCAGTAGAATGGGCCACAGTGACAAGCTTTTAATGTGGCACCGTCATAGGGTACCACCTTTCCTGCCCGTGCCAACTGTAAGTGCTGTTATTGCGCCGTGGAAATGTCTAGGGGCAAGGGTCGACAACGCAAGCTCACAGAACGGGGCTGTGAGTGCTGAAGCTCACAGGGGGGCTGCCGAGTGCTGAAGCGCGCAGCATGTAATACTCCGATGTCTTCAGTTGCAACACCTACTACCGAGTTCCAAACTGCCTCTGGAAAGCAACGTCAGCACAAGAACTCTTGGAGCTTCATGAAATGGGTTTCCATGGCTGAGCAGCGGCACTCAAGCATAAGATCACCATGTGCATTGCCAAGTGTCAGCTGGAGTGGTGTAAAGTTCACCGTTATTGGACTCTGGAGCAGTGGAGTGATGAATCACTTCACCATCTGGCAGTCCGACGGACGGATGTGGGTTTGGCAGATGCCAGGAGAACGCTACCTGCCCCGAATGCATAGTGCCAACTGTAAAGTTTGTTGGAGGAGGGATAATGGTCTGGGGCTGTTGGTCATGGTCCCTTAGTTCCAGTGAAGGGAAATCTTAACGCTACAGCATACAATGACATTCTAGACGATTCTTTGCTTCCAACTTTGTGGCAACAGTTTGGGGAAGGCCCTTTCCTGTTTCAGCATGACGATGCCCCCGTGCACAAAGTGAGGTCCATACAGAAATGGTTTGTGGAGATCGGTGTGGAAGAACTTCACTGGCCTGCACAGAGCCCTGACCTCAACCCCATCAAACACCTTTGGGTTGAATTGGAGCGCCGACTGCGAGCCAGACCTCATCGCCCAGCATCAGCACTCGACCTCTCTAATGCTCTTGTGGCTGAATGGAAGCAAATCCCAGCAGCAATGTTCCAGCATCTAGTGAAAAGCCTTCCCAGAAGAGTGGAGGCTGTTATAGCAGCAAAGGGGGGGGGGGACCAACTCCATGCTAACGCCAGTGATTTTGGAATGAGATGTTCGGCAAACAGGTGTCCACATACTCTTGGCCATGTAGTGTATATAGATCTATATATTCACACATAAACACGTGAACAAACGTATTGAGTATTGAGTCTCTGTCTTTCCTTCACTTTCCTCTGTCTCTTTCATTTATGCCTTTTGCTGTGCCTTGTGTGTTCGTATGTCTGTGTGTGTATATACATAATCACGTGCATTCCAGTGTATCTTGTGCGTCTGTGTGCATGCATGCATACGTAGATCCCTGTGCATATGTGTGGGGTGCGTTTGTGTGTGCATACGTGCGTGTGTGTGTGCATACGTGCGTGTGTGTGTGTGTGTGGCCGTCGGGAGAAGTGGAGCTGAAGTAAAGCCTTACATAACCAGCTTCAAAGTGAACTGCAGTTGGCCAGCCCACCTCCCCCTGCAATACAGACACAGCAAAATGCAAGGAGAGAGAAATGGAAAAAAAAGGTTTTCAGAGAAAGGAGGATAAAAGGAAAAGACTATATAAAAGAGAGAGGGTGTAAACAACTCGAGGTCTAAAATATTTTTCAGCAGCTACTTTATGCATGGCAAATGTAGCACTAGCAATTACAGACAAAACAATCCCAACATGCATCATACAAAGGCTAAGCTCTCTGATTTGCCATTCCATGTTTTTCAGTGCTCCAAAATATCCTAACTTTCACTGGATATTCTTTAAAGCAGTCAAACAAATGCTCATGCTGACTGATATCATCCATACTAAGGTGTGGGAAGTCAATGACTCGCTGGCCTTTCTGTTGTTGATGGACTACGCATGCTCACGTCTGCCTCCACTCCTTTGATTGAGAAAAGAGCCTTAATCTCAGAAAAAACAGCTTTTCTCGGCTTGATTCACACAGCTAGGTTCCTCATTGTGAGAAATGATGTCAATCACGCTCCGTTTTTACACTTTTTCACAGCACGTTGCCGGTCCAAAAATGGTTGCTTGATTTCTTGGTTTCACCATTGTGTCATTTTTCCCCCAGAAGAGTTGCTCAAGTTTCTTTGACGGGCGGTTCAACTAACTTTTTCAAAACATGCCAAACTTGTTGCTAAATAGCTTTGACATGCATCAATCAATAACATGTCCTTTTCAATTGTAGTGTGCTGCACATATGCACACATATTACCATGTTTGCTAACGAGGTGCTACAGATGACAAGGTTTTACTCCCAGGCTTTTCAGCTGAAAAGTAATTATGCTGCATTCATTTAATATGGGAAAGATACAAGTTTAAATACTACTAGAAAATACTGTTGGCCTCAGCTTTCAGGTGGACAGTAGTTTGGCGACAGGAGATTGGCAATGAACCTTAATTTCTTCTCACTCACATTCTGGGCATTTGCATCTGGAGCCTAATGCTGTATTCAAGTCATATGGGAATTGCTGTTGGAATGACGTAGTACTTACCACCCGACACTTAACGTTTCGGGTGGTAAGTACTACTTGCATTTGAACATTTCAAGTAAGTACCACCCGAAGTAAGTACCACCTGAAAGCTGAGGTTTATGCTATTTTCTAATAGTATCTACCATCTAGTTAGTGATTGGCTGATTGCGAAGCAGAATCCAGCCAATCCCAGCAGCAGGTTACACTCCTGAGTTCATCAACACATAAAAGACCTTCCAGGGGATGATGGAGGGAGGAAGAGAAGAGAAGAGGAGGAGGAGGGTGGCGGGGAAGAGTCGAGCCGAGGCGTGGCGTTGCCGTGCTGTCGCTGCCGACATTATTTTTCTCTACATTACTCCGTTTCTCTTTCTGTCTCCATCTTTCTCTCTCTCTCTCTCTCGCTCGCTCGCTCCCCCTCCGTGTCTCTCTTTTTCTCTTTCTCTCTGCCACTCTTTAATTTACCAAAAACAGCCAGTGGGCAGATGGGGATCAAATTACATTCACCTTTTACCTGCACTCCTCTGCACAATTAGTGTCACGCTTACTTGTCATTTCAAATTGACACACTGCTGTTGTGCTATGTAATTATTTACTTGCCTGGGGAAAGGCTCTCTGGTTTAACCACTAAATAATGACAAACACACGCACACAAAGCACCTGTGCCCTATTTTATCTAGAACATGTTTAACATGCCTTTTACCGTTACAGGGTCATTGTCTATCTCCTCACCAGTGGCTGTCTAATTAAAGGTGTCATTGTGTTCAGTGTGTCTTGTCTAAAGAGGTCTAATTGACTAACGTTGTGCAGCCCTTTTAAAGGAGAGCTGGAGGTGCTTGAATAACACAGTACATGTCACAAATGTTCTCTGTATTTCTGTCTGTGTACCACGCATTCACTCCACAAATGTCGCCGTTACAATTTTGGGGTTTGAGCATCAGGACCCAAACCCCACCACTCTTCTAAGGTGTCCTCTTCTTTGCCTGTTTTTTCTCTCTTTTTGCTGGTCATATGGTGGGAGGAAAGGGCTGGGTCCTGTTCTTCAAACCACAGAGGCTCATTCCTTATTCCCTCCCTTCACCCAAAAGGTGTGTCAGGGCTGAAACAGGTTTTACAGGAGAGAGAAAGAAAGAGGAAGAGGAAGAGAGACAGTAGGACTGTAAACAGCGGCAGCCATTTTCTTCTGCAGGGGGAGAGAAGGGGAATCACTTCCAAACAGATCTATGGGGTTTTCTTTGATCTTGTGTCTTTTCTTGTTATGAATCTGTGTCTGTGATGCCTTTTGTTTTTGTTTTTGTACTCTTTTTAAAAGGAAAAAACAATAAGCAAACATGAACTCTTACTGATTTGTCCTTTTTGCTCTTGCTTCTTTTCTTTTTTTGATATTCTTTTTTTCCGTTTTTGCCAGTAATCTTTTTTGAATTTTCTCTTTTCTCTTTTTCCCCCCTTTTTTTCTTAACCCTAGGTCCGCTCACAAAAAAACATGATGAATCTTCAATGAACAAGCCTCGAGACGAAGGTATTTTTGTTGCATGTTTTTCCTTTTTTCTTGTTTTGAAGTCTTTTTGGGGGACACATACATAGAGAGAGGAAAAAAAACACACTCTTAGATGGGACTCATGATATGAGATGCATACCAATGTGTTGGTGTACGTGTATGTGCTGACCATCGCAATACAAAAGAGTCTGTCTTTCTTATGCCAAACATTATCCTTATGTAAGCTTGGATGATCATGGTCGCTGGCTAATGGCACAAAGCCTTCATGTTAATGTCATCCACAGTCCCTTCTGTGTGTTTTTCAGAGGTCCTTATATAGCTTAACTAGCAGGCGAGAAAGAAAGCCGCGGACATCATCATCATCACCGTGCCCTTGAAAATACATTGGCCAACTAACGACATTGTTCCCCAAACAACACTGTTTTGAGCAGCAAAGCACCTATTGAGACCAGCTTTACACAACGAGGTGCATTATTATTACGCCTCAATCCTGAGCTCAAGGATGAAATTGCTATTGAGTAAGGACCTACGTAAACATCAAATTAGGCTAGCCCTATTCCAAGTCAAAGATGATAACATCAAATCGAGAAGGAAAGGAAAAAACAGGGACATCCAAGGACACTTGTGCCCCGCTTGGAAGATTTCGGTGTAATCGCCTTCTGGAATAAGGACACAGAACTCATAGCCTGTTATTAATTTAGTTCGTACCTGCAGCACATACACTGTGGAGGTGATTTTATCTCCACTCTCATCTTCGTCCTTGTTCTTTGGACTTGTTTCTTGGAGAAAAAGATGACTGACGATATTTTGATACCTATTTCTCTTCATGCTATTTTGAGGGTTGTGCGGGTGAATCTTTCTCTTCCTCCGTGATGCTCTTTGATTTGGGGTATTTTTGAAGTTGGGAGTCGGAGGAAGTTTGAGACGAGAGGATTTTCTTGGTGATCAAACACGCTGGCACAGACACAACTTTTGGAGCTGCCATAGTCAGCAACCATTGAAAGAGTCAAGTTAAGACACTTTCCCCTCTTCTAAATATTTCTTTCATCCTTCATCACAACACACAATTAACCCTATTTGATTGGGAACTGTTAATCCCATTGCACTAACTCAACATCACACTGAAAACAATGTATGCACAATCCCAAACAGAACTGCAGGGTAAAAACTGAAGTCAGTTACTGAACGAAGACAAGACAAGAATACAGATACTAAAAACCTCTATATAAGCATAAAGATACAGATAATGTCCTTGTATAAGAATAGAGATGAAGATAGACACATCCACTGTAAGAATACAGATACACATAGCTACCACGTATAACAATACAGAAAAACAGTATGTATACAAGCCCCAGCCTGCTCCAAGGACACATACTAGAAATTAGCTAACATTAGCTACTTTGATAGCCATTGTAGCAGCACTATTCTGTATAATGGCTCATTTACCCTGCATGTGCCCTGCATGTAGGATAAATGAGCCATAGTACAGTAGAATCAGATTAGTATATTGAAACACAACACTAGCGTGTCTCAACTGACTAGTCACAGGAACATTCCTTATAACTTCCAACAGATGAAAAGAGACAAAAATGGGATTTTCCAAAACAAAAATAAAAGTGCACCATTAGTCTATAAATCATGTAGTGAAAAATGGGTAAATGCAGTAATACAACACAATGGGCAGTTGCTTGCAATATTTTGTTGTGGTTGTATCTTGTATCCCTTAAAATAAATCATACTCATACATAAGGTTATAATATTAGCACACTGAATCCTGCTCCCAGTAAGCTTCACCTGTGCAACATTTCAACCCAAGGCAATACACTATCGCCTGGCCAAGACCCCCAATGGGTTGAGAGGCTGCACAAATACACTTACAAATAAACCTCACATAAAGCCTGATTCAGTGTGGGTTTTTTGGGTGCCTATTCACTTTCCATGGATATTCCTGAATTAAAATGCCAGGCAACTAGAAAAAACATCTGTTATCTGTTAACAATGACGATCAATTCTGCTGTTTTGTCCTCATACTTTCAGCTTTATATTGACAGCCTTTTAAAATCGGCATGCAATAGGTCTAAAAATACCTATAACCTATTTTATCCATGTAAGAAGAACGTATAGAAGAGGACAACAAGAAAATAAGGCCGTGTCCTCCAGTGTCCAGCCCATCTGGACGGCTCCATTCAGCAGCAGTGGCTTGTATCTCTGCTCCCTATCTCTCTTTCTGTCAGGTGCAGGAGAGCAGAAGGCTACTGGGCTGCAGTGCTGCCCTGTGTGGAGGCGATGTTTAAAAAAGATTGATAGAGCTCGCCGGAGAGCTGTGTGTGTGTGTGTGTGTGTGTTTGTGCGTGTGTGTGTGTGTGCGGTGGCGAGAAGGGGATTATAAAACGGGGAGAGAGACTGAGCGGAATCAAGAAAGCGAGAGAGAGAGAGTGTTACTACTCCGTCCTCTGTGTCAACTCTGATCAGAGAGAAACCAGAGCCACCTGAGCCCCAAACCTGGAACATATTTCTGCCAGGGACAATGTCACCTCTCTGTCTCTTGACACACACACACACACACACACACACACACATACACACACACACAGCTGAATAGATTTTACCCACGTTTTTAGTCAGAGTTAAATTCATAGTGTACATTATAAAGAGTATTAAACTGATATAACTCATATGAGGATAGGGTCGACTGTTTGCCCACCTTTTTAGTCACTACTGCATCACTGATTACATTTCATTACATTACATAAAATGTGTTATCAGGAATGAGTAGCTTTCCCTCAAAAGCTAATCGATTAAAAAAAATATTGATTAGCTGCTTTCAGATTGTAATTAAACTGTTCATTTAGGCGTGTATGCCAAAAGAAAAAAATCCCCCAAATAATCACACATTTTTCCAGAATTGTGATAACTGTTCCGGTGTGCTAACTTTATTTACAGTAACTGAATCATGTCTGTAGCAGATTCCAAAATCAGATTATCCTAATCCCATTACATGTAATCCGTTCCACCCCACCCCTATGTGTCATACAATACAAACACAACTGGCAGCTATAAATTACAGCATCCCTTTTTCAGCTGCCATCTGAATTCTGGTCTAATAATAGACATAAGCTCAAATCTATACTGGCAAACATAAAAGGAATCGCTTTCTTCAGTGCCTGCTATACACCTAGAAATCACAATTGTAGAATCATCTGTTCCTGGTCATGATTGTGATCTACACACTGGAAACCACGGTGTACTCTAAACCATAACATGCCTAGACAAATTAGTTCAATACAGTGCAATGCAGTCCGCATAACAGAATCAAATCAACTGAATGAAAATATGTCTGTGGCCTCAGAGTCGAAAGCACACAATGTGAATGTTATCCAACCTCATATGGCAATATGTGGGGGAAAAAACATTGGTTTCACACAACGAGATGAAGAAAGAGCCTCTCGAAGTAATTCTCCGCTCACTCTTACTGCCTGGATATGATAAAAATTCTTAGAGACTCTCTCTAGATGAAATTCGAGAGGGGTGGGAGGGAGTGTGAGAGAGAGAGAACTTCGAGAGAGAAAGAGATTACAAAAGTATGAGAGAGACATCTGCAGACATAAAGAGAGAGAGACGGAGATCCAGACAGAAAGCGATACAGCCAAATGCTGAGGGAGACAAATAGACAGTGCGAGATGTTTACTTGCACAGACTGTTCTGAATACCAGCACATATCCTGGTTAAAGTCATATTCTTTCTATACACATTTATATCCTGTTCATAAATAACCCTGTGTAGACAAATGAAAAGAATAATCTGAATATTACCATGGGAAAAGAACTAACGCAGACCACAAGAAACAATACCAATAACAACACACAGGATAAGGTGTTTACATGCCTCAGCGTTGCGGTTAATATCAGCAGTCTTGCCGGGTTTCTCATAATTGGCATACCAGCTCATCCGGGCTATTGTAAACAACTCTTCCTGAAAATATTTGGCTATCCCGTATGCAGGGACTGAAATCACCACCTGCCAAGCACCAAATGCCGGTAAAATTTGTCTCTGCCAAATAAATAAGGGTCACCGTCACAGTGGCTCGTAACTGTTTGAGACGATAACATCTGAATGCCTATATACGGTCCCTGCTAGCCGCCGTACACGCTTTCTAATTGTGAGCCAATCAAAGCAAAACAGCTAGCTTAAGGTTAGTTGAACAGGCGTTGTATAAGCGACTGTACACGTTTCAATTTAATACTCTAAATCTTTATTTAGTTATGAATCTTCATTGCATGTTTCACACAGTACCTGATAAAATAGCATTGAAAATGGCTGCAGTGACATATTTCTATGAAAAATGGATATTCATTATTGACAGAAAAAGGTGAACAAAGATATATATTTTACCAGCCCTTGCCAGGTGAGCCAAAAACTTTATTTCACTGCCTGCATCATATCAAAATATGAATAGGAGTGTAAAGAGAGAGACACAAAGAGACAGACAAACAAACAGAGGAAGGCAGAGGGAGACAGAGAGACGGTGCAAGACAGAAACAGAAAAGACAGAGAGACAGAGAGGGGTGTTCGGCGGAGTGACGGCAGCGCCGGAGGAAGCCACATCAGAACGCGTTGTGCTGGTTGGTGAGCTGGATGAAAGAAGTCAGAGAGCCTGAGTGAGCAGAGCCACTCCAGCAAGAAATGGAAGACAAAAGAAGACATTCACGACGCTCTGGCGATGGCAAGATGGTGGACTGTGCGGAGGCATAATCAGTGTTTTGTGTGTCCTTGTGTGTGTGAGACAAAAAAGTCTTTGTCTCCACTCTCTTGTTGTCTCCATCCACATTTTCTTCTTTTTTCCTTTCTGCCCTCACCCCATTCGTACTTCCTCTCCCTTTCTCACTGTCTCTTTCTCTCCGTGTCGTGTTGGTGTTTCTGCTCTGGTTATAACTGTTCTAACAGACGCCGGCCTCTGGGCAACGCAGCATCTATGTGTTGACCTCTCTGCTCTTGCTCTGTGACATACACGCACTTCCCTCTGTACAGTGCTCACTCACAAATCCTTAACTCCCTTGTTTTGGAAAACAGCGATATGTGAGGCTGAAGACTCACATGTTTGATCGTTTCACTATAATTAGAACGCCACTATCCAGGGAGATGCTTCGCTGCTGCTCTCCTGCTGAATATTTCCTAATACTTAATATACAGTGTAGATTTTAACAGATAAATCTCCAAATTGTGAAACACTAAAGGACAATGAGAAATGTGCAGGACAGCATCCATTGAATTATTTATTTCTCCGTTTTTTCCATCCTCATGTGCTGAGTACAAATGACTTGATAAGAGGATTTTGAATGGAATGAGAAGCCACAGAGACAAGATTAAGTAGTATATTGAAAAAATGACGACAGGAGGATGAAAAAGAAGCAGCAAGGAGGGGGACAGAACAGAATAGAACAAGCTCAACGGACGAACGGAGAACGGAGACAGAACAAGACAGACGCGAAGTGAAAACACAACATGGAAACAGCACACCACAGACCAGGATACGACGGAACAGAGCAGCCCAGTGCAAACCACATCACACAACAGTGCGACATAGAACAGCGTAGCACAGTACGGCACGGCACAGTACAGAAGAGCGCCGTGGCAAAGAACAGAAAGGATGTCAGAGAATTGGAGGCCCCTGCAGTAAAGGATCAACATCGCTGTCAAACTAACCTTATTTCAACATTACTACAGAGACTCAATCTCTTGTCTCGTTCTCTCATTCTCTTTCCCTCTCTTGGTGGGCCTGTCGGTTATTTGCTGCCGGAGCTCCCTGCCTTCCCATTACCTCAACGTTGGGCCCACGGCGTGTCAAGGTTGTGTCAATATCGTGTCGAATACACCTACTCTGCCGCATGCTTGACAGTATTTTATTGAGCTAGAAACCCTTTGACAAGACAAAGAAAGTGAAAAGGAAGGTGGGGAGGGAGGCTGAGGGGAAATGCAGAGATGAAAAGAGAGAGAACGGGATTGGAAGGTACTAGGAGACACAACGGGATGGGGGGTTTGGGGGGGGCAAGCTAGCAAGAAAGAGAAAGAGAGAACTAGTTGGCGGCGTGTCGTCTGTCAGCTAGCTTAGCGCTAGGGAAAAAGCCCAACACAGTTTTGCAGTTGGCCGGGTTTACTGCTGTGTGTAACGGCTACAAGGGACTAAGGGCAGCAACAGTGAAGGCTGGCTCAGCTCCTCTTCCACTCCTGGGCCTCTGTGAATACTCAAAGCGCTGGCTTTGAGCTAGCCAAGAGCCGTTGCGGGTCTATTTAATCCAAATCAATAAACTTTAAAGTGCTCTCTGAAACAAGTGAAGTTTCGAATTGTCAACTTGTGTTGCGGAGAAGACCTCCCAGCAGGCATTAGTGAGATCAGTAATACTGGTTGTATGAGTGTTGTAGAGTTGGTGTGCATTTGTGGAGAATTATAGGTTAATGTGTGGGCGGTGCGCAGCGTTTTAAGCTGGAGAGCTTTGGAGTTGAAATGCACACTCTGAAACATTCGAGCACTGAATGTTTGAGAGTGTGCATGATTCTATACCAGAGTGGTGAGGGAAGTTTCGAGAGTTCGAGGCGTTTGTAGATGCAGCTATCGTAAAAGAGCGTGTGCACTGCTGCATTACTCCTCCTCCCCTGAGAGGGAATGGTTGGGAAATTGTACGGTGCAAGGAAGATCTGTCAACCAACCTTTTAGGAGAGAAAAGTTGCATCGTCTACTGCACTACCAATGGAAAATAGATGATGATGCATGATAGGTGACTTCTATAATGGTTGTAGTTTGAGTAAGTTAGGGAATAGACCCACACTCTGTTGTTCAAGTTCAGTACAGCAATATTTTTTCATAAAGCTGTATTGGAAATACTGTCGCAAACATTACGGGGAGTATACGCCCTTGATTAGGGGTGATGGAGAGAGGTAGGCACAGCATTGATACTGACAGCGGAGGCTTTACAGTGGGACGCATGCCCAGCCTCTGTAGTCACTTCTCAATAATCGTACTCTGCAAACATCTGTTTTATCCCCTCACCTGATGTAATGAACATCCTTTCCGCAAATTAACCCTTCAGCGGAAGCCTAGAAATGCTCGTCTGCAACGTGAACGAATAATCTTTTGATATGCCATTCGGTGGAAGCTTTTATCCTAAATGCAAGAACTACAGGACAGGAACTGCATTTACATGAGTGCATACATTTTTAGTGCAAGTGGCCCCACTGGGAATTGATTTTCTAACCTTGGCAGTGTTAGCGCCATGCTCGAGTCATTTAGTAGATTTGTGTACATACTGTTTTTCACTTTGTTTTAGCTCTGCGGCACCACAGGGGAGAGGTTCGGCTAAAGCTGTTGTCAAGGGGGAATAAAGGTGGGGGAAAAAATCCATCAGTCATAATCCAGGACTGTGTTAAAAACCAGGGGGTTGACATTTGCCAGCGGGAGACTGGCCTTGCAGCCATGTGAGACGCAGAGTGCGATTAGTTTAGTTGCAGGGACCAAATTGTGGATGTGTCGAAGGGATGGTGGACGACCAATCAGAAGAGGAGCATCTTCCAGCTCTGAAGTAGAAGTAGAATTTGCTCTTCCTCCATCAAATTATCTGTCGAGCTAGACACGACGACGAGATAAGTAGGTGTTGGTAATCCATGGGCCTCCTAGGGTGCCATGGAACACAAACATGCAGATAAATATGCTCAATTACACACGAACGCCTCCACACACATACACATCAACACACACGCAATGCACACCCTGTGGTGGGACATAGCTAAACTTCTGTCAGCGGCGCTGTATGGCAGATCCCGGAGATCACAGCGCAAACTGCATGCCTGCTGAGGAGACACAAAACACACACAAACACGGGCCGCACAACAGGAAACACCAGGAAAGGTGACTCATCCTCTCACGCTGTGTGTGTGTGTGTGTGTGTGTGTGTGTGTGTGTGTGTGTGTGTGTGTG
>CABFOQ010027938.1:4978-34709 GCA_900660455.1 Gephyroberyx darwinii | reverse complement strand
TAGTTGTAGTAATAGTAGAAGTAGTAGTAGTAGTAGCACTGGTAGTAGCACTATTACTTCTGATTGTACTACATATGCTTCTACTGCTTCCAATACTTCTGCTTTTACTATTTGGCCTCTACTTCTGCTCTTGGTTTTGCACGGCCCGGCAATAGGTGGCCCAGTGGTTGGGGATCCCTGATAACCTCTCTGATTAGCTCTTATATATTCATTCATGAACTTTGATAGTAGCAGTAGTAATAGCAGTAGTAGTAGCATTACTAGCATCAGCTATATGTGTTTATGCCACATTGTTTTCACATACACAATACATGTTGGCAGTTGCAGTTTGTACTAGTTAGGGAGTCCTCTCAGCACCTCAACTCACCTCTTTGATTGGCTCTTATGTATTCATAAACTTTGATGGTTGAAGTAGTAACAGTAGTAGTAGTAGTAATACGAGTTCCAGAAGCAGTACTAGTAGTATTAGTAGTAGAAGTATTTATAGTAGTAGGTTTTGTTGTTATGATAGTAGTAGTAATAGTAGTAGTAATACGAGTACCAGTAGCAGTACTAGTAGTATTAATAGTAGAAGTATTTATAGTAGTAGGTTTTGTTGTTATGGTAGTAGTAGTAGTAGTAGTAGTAGTAGTAGTAGCACTGGTTCTATTATTACTTCTGATTTTACTACATATGCTTCTACTGCTTCTATTACTTCTGCTTTTACTATTTGGCCTCTACTTCTGCTATGGGGTTTGCACAGCTGGCGCTTGCACGGCCCGGCAATAGGTGTCCCAGTGGTTGGTTACCCCTGATCTAGGACACCCTGGCAAACACAGAACAACTCCATAGTAACTACAGAGCTGCATAGGCAATACTTCCGGCTGCACGCAGCTAGCCCACTTCACATTTTCTACAGGAAATGTACTTTCTAGTACTAGTTTCAGCAGGCTAAAAACAAATTCTATTTGCATTTCCATCTCTTGGTTCCTGCTGGAACAAAAGCTACTATATGGCTTTCCACTCTTTTCAACTTGATACCCTACTGTGGTTAAGAAGTGTTCCTTGCATAGACAGGTTGTGCAATATTCTCTGGGAAGCACAAACTCACAAAATTTTGTGAAATGAGCACTCAAAGGCAGAGGCAGATTACATGTTGTGCACATGAATAATGTGAAAATTATGTTCCTGCACCATGAAAGGGTTATGTGACAATAGCATAGAGTGTTTTGATTAAGTTTAGTGTTGTGTGTTGTTTAGTGTTACAATTTTGGTTACGGTTAAGCAACTAAAACTAAAACCATGACCATAACCATACCAAAATCTTAACGAAAGGGTAAGGTTATGGTCATCAGGGTTTTTCCTGCATAGAGAATTTTTTGGTGGCCACCAAAGCAAATTTTTGGGCCACCAAAACAGAAAAGCCAGATTTTGAGGACATAAAACGACCTTCACTTAATTCATTATTTATTTTAGGTTATATGCATTTTATTTTTTCTGATGTTACTGAGTTGTTAATTTATTCAACCATATGTGCCTCAGAATTCTGTTAAATAAATTTCATAAATAAATATTGATAAACATGTCCTAATCCTTGAATCTTTATTCGGGTCCTGTTGTCAAAAGTTACAGGCATCAGCGTTTGCACATGGCCTGTATTCTCTAACAGACTTCTGTCAATCACGCATCAAACACAATTAAAGACCTAAATGACCTGATTGGCTATGTTGATTTCCTGAGGTGACTGACTTTGTGAGATTTGTCTTGAAACCAGAGATGGCGCCAAACTTTCATATAATTTGCGTGGCATTTGGAGGGGAGCTTTTTAAGTCAGAAATGAAAATGAGTGTGTCATCTGCATAAAGAGAGGCAGAACGTGAGGATACCCTTATCCTTATTCTAAGGACTCAAGTGAAATATTGAAAATTAATGGGGAGAGAGGACTGCCTTGTCTAATTTAAATTGAAACGTGTCTGTGGTTAGGGCACTCTAAAATGTCCTTTCCTGGCTTTGGGATAACTTTAATGAGGGCAGTATTTAAGTCACGATGAAAAAAGCCTCATCACCATTCATCAGTACACAGGGTAAGATGTTACTATCCTTTGTGCCATATTCCAGGGTGAACACACATAGAAGGCCAATTCTGATACTATAAGAATGATACGAATACCATCAGATTAACACCATGACATACATCAGGCTACAGAATCCTCAGCGGATAAAGTGGGAAGGTTCAGATCATGAAAAAATGAGTTATATTGTTCTTGGGAGGGAATAGAGGTGTAAAGCTTAGACAAATATGATCTGAAAACCTCATTTATCTCTGGTGTAGTTGAGACCAGGCCTTTCTGACAGCAATTGATTGAGGCTATGGACTTACTCCTCTGTTGTTTAAGGTTGAGAGCGAGAAGTCAGCTCGGTTTGCTTCCCTCTGAGTAGTATCCATGTTTAGTAATATATATCTGGTATTCAGTGCTGTATCTCAAAAAGTCATTCAGTCCAGCTTGTTCAGTTTTAAGTTGGTCATCTTTTCCTTGTGTCTAATTTGCTTTCAACTATTTTTCATATTGGCTACATGACTGTTCAAGTTGGGGGATCTGTTGTAATCTGATCTTTTTTAGATGAGAAGAAAACCAAATACTTGTTGTTACGTAGGAATCCCTTGATAGATGCCCATACCAACATCAGATCAGATACACTGTCCATATTATGATCAATAAATTCCATGATCTTAGATTTCAGTTGTGCCATATATTCTGAGTTTTGTAAGCGTGAGATATTGAACCTCCATCTACAAGGTCCACCCCTAATAGATTCAAGGTTGAATGTGGCTATGATAGGGTTATGGTCTGATATGTATCAGGCTAGGCAATCTATGGATGACATTTTATGGTGATGAGAAAAATATGTGACATAGACCTTTGGAGGAGGCATCTTGCGCAGTGGACGTTGAAATACTGGTTCTATCTAACTCACTGTTAAAAAAGATATTAATATCTGATCCCATAATAAGGAGATAATCATTTACAGTCAACAACTCAACTCAACTACAATTATAACATCAAATCTTGTGTATAATAATTCCATTGTTTCCCCACTTAAGGAGAAATGTAAGCGTTGGCTAGCAGCTATTAGGGGATATCAGAGACTACCCATTAAAACTTCTACGACTCTAAACCTTCCTTGGCTATGTTTTAACTTGTAGCTAAACACAGGAGAGTATCATAGCACAATTTTGTACCACATAGGTCCGCAAGAAGTCAAACATGATACTACTAATACTAATACTACTACTATGAATTACTATCAATATGAAAAATACACCGCCAAACAACAAAATGGACCCAAAAATAACCTTAAGACATTACTTGTCTTAAGGTTCTAAGTAATTGTTCAGTTATTTTCCTTTAATTATGCATCTGTATTAAAGACAAGCGTGAAAATTAAAGTTGTCATCAAGTCTGATCATGATCAATTGTTGCAATTAATTACAAGTGATATAAGTCACTTTTCTTTGTGGCGGAAGCTGATGTCTCTAACATATGGCATCAGGTTCTAAAAGTTGGGGGAAATTTTCTTCTACAGAGGAGGACTGAGGTTTCTAAAATAATCACAAACCATTGTTAGTGATCTTCTACTCAGTATTTGTCAACAGTACTTTATTGGATTATAACCTAAGGGGTTCCACTAATTGTTAAGGAAACCACAGGGGACACATCAGTAAGTAAATCAGAGCTGGCTCTGAGACAATAACTAAAAACTAACAATTCACTAGCAGATGCCATCATTAGTAATCTGAGCAGATAATGACTGATGCCTGTTTAATCAATTTTATATTCTTTTCTAAGAGGAAAGGAAATGTGTGTTTGAGTCTTTCTATATTGAGGTCATATAAGGAACTTTTTGGATTACTTCTTTAATGACTACATGAAATACAAACTACAATTCAAGACAAATAAGGAACTTTAAGGTCATTCCTTATCAAATAGGACTCACGTTTGGCCATCTATTTCAATCAATATTTTCCAAAATTAACAATATGAGATATAGATAGATAGATAGATAGATAGATAGATAGATAGATAACCCTTGTGAAAAAAGTCAGCAACAGGCTCTGACACAAGTGACTTAAATGGCTGATTCTGCTGAGGCTAGGCTTGCATTCAAACCCACCATACCTCAAGAACAGAGGTAAATGGGCTGTGGAAGAGGTGTCCACTCAAAGTGACATGGAGGCCAGAAAACACATCCCCCTGGTGCTTCTGAAGTGCATTCACTGACTGGCAGTAGCATATCATTTCTGTCGATTTATTCCAAAGAATGTGCTCACCTGACCCACAGACTGGCCATTTGTCTGCTGGTCAGTGGAGTGCAATCAGAAATTCATTTAACCTCCACTCCAAAGATCCAAAGCGGCAGTGACGAAATGCCATGCATTAAGTGTGGAAGGGAACTTGATTTACCTTTGACCTTGTTATGAATCACAACCACTGTGTCACAGACAATGGTCAGACAAATACTCTCTTATTCAATGCAGCCTCTCAGTTTCTAATCCTGTTTATTCAACCCACAAACTCACTCATCATCTTTGACCAATTTTAAAAATCAGGGTCTCCATTTTCGTTCCGGTGGAGCCAAGGTTTACCAGTGCATTGGCAATTTTGTGAGGTGTAATGACAACTTTTCCCCGCTGTCATCAGTTTGGTAATTTGGTGGACAGACTTGTGCCGGGATGGGTGGGGTGGCCCAACAGGGGGTGTGTCAATAAAAAAAAATTTGGTGACAGTTTTGGGGTGAAATCATGCCTGCGGCATTCACCTGTGAAGACGACGTCGCGCAAGGCGCAAGTCAATACTGCACTGCTTTTCTTGGCTTTGCACACATGAACATAGACCTGTTGAAAATCCCACACACCAGTTTTGTGCATGTCAGGCTATATGTTACCCCACGTTGAGGTAAAACCTTCACCTGTAGACTAACTGAATGCAATCTTTTTAATATGTTAAGCACAACTAACTATTTATATTTCCAATGCACCACCTGACATGCAAATGTGACCCTGTCGCATTAATGCGATCAGTATTTTAGCCCTATGGTGTAAATAGGAGTAAGCATTTGTGAATAGAATCCTTTAAGTTAACTTGCCTGAAAAAATAAGACAGAAATGCACTGGATCTTCTTTTCTAGCAATTCTGATAGTATGATAGTAGTAATGTTGATTTATATTTAAATACTGAATAGCAGTAGAATTGTCAGTTACACTAAGCACTTTCTTAGTTGACTTTTTCAAACCTTTGGTGTCAGTTATCTTGAAAGTATTAAGTGTCTAACAATTTCCCACTGACATCTGAATGATAATGAGTTACGGTAAACGTTACAGAACCTGAACTGTAAAGGGGAATTAAGTAAACTATGACTTTTATCAAGCTCTATTGGCAACTAAGCAATTGCAACAACATTGGTTGTTTGTCATAGTGGGGAAAATAGGGGTACTAAAAACCCAAGGCCCCAAGCTAAGAGAGGGCCCCTAAAGTTTCTGTATTAAAATGCCTTTTATGGTCCTCAAGTGTATATTTATAAATATTTTATACGCGGCCTGGTTTTGAAACAGGGTTTGTTTGAAACCTACAAAACTGCAAACAAATAAAATGTGAACAACTGTGCTATTTGAGACAAAGTGGAACATGCAGGAATACAATTTGGCCTGTTTTTTCCTGTGAAGACTAAAACTAAATTGTCCTCCCCTGACAGACTTTGAAAGGGAACTACTGGTTATAAAGTTTGGTGATGACAGACGATTAGCACCACCAGGGTCATTCCCCAAAATCCATTTAAGGACATGTCCGATAACTGATCAGTAACTGAAAGAGTGAAGGTGTGTTTGAGTTGTGAATGGGTAGACATAGATGTTGGTCATATATGGAATAATGGTGGTGTGTGAACAAGAGGAAAGGTAAGTAAGGTAAGTAAGCTAGTTATTCGAGTAGAGATCCAACAGAAATGTCTATTGAAGAGTCAAAATATCATGTTGCAAAAACATAATAATAATACTGTTGTCATTTTCTTTTTTGACTTGATAACAAAATGTGGTTGACACCAGTTGTCCAAACTCTGCATAGTGTTTACATCTTAATACAATGCAGTTTATGCATCCTAATCTGTATGTCATGTTACGGGTGTGCAGGAAGCATGCAACTCAAGGGCTATGAGAGAGTCTCATACCACTGTGATGAGAATTTTCCACATTGACCAGGTAATGTACAGTCATTGTCCATTGTGATGGATCAGTATGCACATTTTACATATATACATACACATACAACACACATACACATAAATATATACAATGTATGTCCCATTTCTTTATTTACTTAATTTGATATGTTCCATTTTTGTGTTTGTTATGTTCATAATAATGAAAATGCGGGGGTCAAAATGTTTTTGAATTTTTGACAAAATACATGAGATAGACCATCTAAGGTTACAAATTGCCTCTTGTAGAGGTAATTGCTGCTTCTAGTGCTCCTGAATGGGACAAACAAAAGACCAAGACTCTGGAACACCATTCATTACCTCCACCAAGGAAGTTATATTTTCGCCCACGTCCGTCCATCTGTCTGTAGGATGTATCAAAAACATAGGAATGGATTTCCATGAAATTTGGTGGACAGATAGGCCTTGGGCCAGGGACAATTTATTTGATTTTGGTGGTGATCTGGATTAGATGATTATCATTTTTTAGCCATCACTATGAATAGATATCAAATCTTGATTCCAAACCCTAATGCAATGTTTGCAGGGTCAAGAAATCAATTTAACTTAAAATTAAGTGATAGGAATGATGTCTTTGGATGTAACGGCAAGTTGGAGAATTGCTCAATGTTGGCAGAGGTTAGCTCTCTCCGAGTGCCTTGAAGTTCCTTTCCTTTGGACATATTGTTGTTGGCTGGATTTATAGCCCCAGCCTGGCCTTTGACACATATACAGAAGTTTGTCTGCACCTGTCGACTGACTGTCCAGTCCTTATAAATCAAGTGTACTGTATATAGAACATGTGTCTGAGTGTGACATCTGAGTATTTCCACTTGTGTGAGTGAGAATCAGTTGCCAGTAAAATTATTGTAAAATAAAGATTTTATGATTTCATTTGATCATTTTGGTGATTTGTTGTACCCTCTATTCATGAATTAGCTTCATTGTGCGTAGAAAACCATTAGTCTCAGGGTCAGAGATAGCTGTAGGGTATGAGACTTATATTCAGTTATATATATATATATATAGTAATTTAGTTTGCACAGTAATTCATCATGCCGTTAATATATCTTCACTCTGAACAACTGACAACATTTAATATACAACAATACAACTTTTAGTGCTAAGAACAATTATGAACCATTATGATTATGAAGTCAAATTGTGATATCTGAGAAACTATCTTTTATATGACTTAATTTCTTATTCAACAGATGATGGAGGTGTGAGGTTAAGAGTGTTGATGGTGTGCGAGGAGGGATATAAAGAACATAGCTTTTGTCTACCAGAGTCTGAAACCTGGAAACCAACATAATGATGATAGAATTCTTATTATTAAGAAATTTCCCCAATTAAAATGTAATTATGTCTTTTTCCTGGCCTGCAGGAAATCCCCTACAGCGCCGCAAAATAAATTCTGTGATACTAATGGAAGTTCTGTTGTTTAATGAAATGAAAGCTTAAAAAGGTATTTTTATGGTGGGTCTCTTTCATCATTATTGAGGAGCAAAGGCCCATTATTATCACAGGATTATTTGTTGCCGTCATTCCCCGGCATTGCCTACTTAAGGCAGGAGCTGTAAAGAAAAGCTATGGTCTCTAAAGAGGGAGATATACAGCAACCAGGGCCTCACATGACAAATGAGGAGCTTGGCCCCCGCTTATTTATGGCTACTTAAAGCTGTCAGTTGGAAATGATAAAGGGTGACTGCTTGATTAGAAAGTGTTAGATCGGTCCAGTCCCTGCGACCCACTATATAAAGGAACAGATGAGCAGGGGAAAGTTGGTGATAGTACAGGAGAAATTGTCTGCTTTTTGCTTGACATGTTAACCAGTTTGAGACTTTGGCAGATGAAAAAAAGATGAGTGAAAAGGATATGGTTGTCAGGTTGTCCTGAGGGTGTGCCCGTGTGAGCTTTATTTAAGCCCTTTTTTTCAATCTAACCTACATTTAGCCATTCAATCAATGACATTGATAGGAGAATTGAACAGGCTGTGATATTTCTGAAGTCATTATAAACTTAAATGATTTCTATGGTGAAAACAGATGGAGGATGAAAGAGAAAATAGCAGAATATGCTGGGAGGACGGATGAGCTCTCTTAAGTGATAGGTTTAGGAATTGATTGGAAAAATCAATTTGCAATCACTTTCATTACTATATTATGACCTTTACTAGGACATTTCAAATGTGCTCTCTAAAGCATATGGTTGGTGCAGGGTTGGGTTGGGTTGGGAGGGTAGCATGGTTCTCTCTTTTCCTAATGAATCATCATATCAAGACCTCTTAAAATCAAAATGTATACTAGCATAAAAAAACGAGTTTAAGATTGATTAAAAAGACTAGTGAAATGTGCTAGTAATGACTTCATATTCAATAGGCTTCCCCAGCTTAGAAAGATTCTATTTGAAGGCCAGTTACATTTTTCCTTGTTAATCATTTTGTTGTGAAAATTATTGTGATGGGTACTGCAGCCACTGACAGTTCTGCAAACGTAGCTTCTCTAATAGCAGAGCTTTAGATGTTCAACTTATGGACTCAGAATTTCATGGGCTTATCTGCCATCTTCTGTATTAAGTGGTTCTTGTGCTGCAATGCAGTTAAGCAGTAGTTCAAAGACTGATAGGCACTTTCCACCCTTTTTTTTCTAAATTGCTGCTGCTGGGCCATCTTGTTAAGTGGATGGTTAAGTATCATGGTCTCACTGAGGCTTGTTCTGTGGTGATGGGTGATGGACCAGGATTTGCAGAGAGACAGGAAGCCACAGACATCCACCAATAACAATCTGCCCGGTGTGAGCACAACCCAAACTGCCACACGTGTCTTTACTTACAGCCATTAAAAAAAGATTAAGCTCTGCTAGATACTTTTTAGAAAAAATGTAAGTAGTGGAGAGCGAGGGAAGAAGGGTGGGTGTCTGTAAAACCCAAGGAGAGGGGGGGTGCGCACCTCTGACATCCATTTGACAACATATTGGAGATTACCCACTAGCTAGCTAACATTACACATTGGAGAGTGCTAGCAAGTCTCTTTGGCGACGGAGGGTCTAGGTGGAGGATTTCTCTCCTCAATGTTCAGCCCATCTCCAGTCGGGGGTGTCAACATTTTTTTTAATTACTGCCAACTCAGCTCATACTACCCCTAAATCTTCACTATTTTGTCCCCGATGGGTGTCAAGCCAGCACTGCGGCAAAGCTGAAGGAGGGTGATTTACAAATACATTTTTTGGCCCTGAAAGCAGCCTGCTGAAATTATATCTGCAATGTTGAATTTATGTCCAGTATTGATAGGTTTCACCATGTAGAAGTCACACAAATATACTTACAGCTCAACTTGATTTAATTTTGAATATCTCTTTCAGGTTTAGAATCAGTTCCATGGGATGTTCACTGAAGGTGACTGACTATTGTTACTATCGTGTCTCTTTCAATGTATCTGCTATGCAAATGCATTACATTTAGCCATCAATTCAAGTTCATGGCCTCTATTCTTTATAAGTTTGTGCTGAAAAAACAATACATCTTAATCGTTTTCATTAGATAAAGAACACCCTCTGGAGTAAAGAACTGTCGACTGTCGAAGAACGGTCCACTATATTTGTCTTCCTTATTCATCCTCAATTAATTAAGTGGCTCCTTTTTTCACTTATTCGCCTGCCTTCCCAGAAAAATGACGAGAGGCACAACAAGAAAATGGTGGAATGTGCAGACTGTCGTTAAGCCATACATACAGATTGCCCTTGAACAACTCAGATAGCTGACAGTGTTCCTCCAAGTGGATTACCAGTAATGAACTGCTCTTCTGGCTTGTATCAGCAGGATCATATTCATGTGTACACTGCTGTTGGCGGTGCTGCTGGCTCACTTGTCAGTCATCTTTCAGAACTGCAGACTTCATGGAGATAATATGTGATCATGTGTAACCATCCGATCATTGTCATCTTTCAGCTCACTTGTTACTCTTCTTCTTTTTCACATATTTTAATGCCATTCTATTTGCTTGTTTTATTTATATGTAATGTTGTTTTGAAATGTATTATTATTATTATTATTATTATCATTATTATTATTATTATTATTATTATCAACATGTTACATACAAAGAGTAATTGTTTTGTTTTTATTACCTTATTTTAGCCTTTCATCCTCATTATTTACATCTGTACATGCATCCAGAATTAGTTTTGGGATATTTTCTCTGTGACACTAGACTACTAATAGATGTGAACACACAGTTGCACTTTTCTTTGCAATTGGCCCTTGTAGATCGATTATATTTCGAGAGATATATATACATTTGTCACATAGTATTCCTGTAAAAACTATTTTTAAAATGTTTCGGCTCAGTGTCATCTACTGCATAATCCTGCAATATTGGTGAGCCTCTGTTACCATGAGGGATTATAGGCTTCTAAAGACTCAATATAAAAAGGTGACAGTAAAAACTTTGTTCTTTATTAGATTTGTTCAATATCATATTGCACAAGCTGAAGGAAAATCAGCATCACATTATGCTAATTCTGTTGATTGCTGGGGATCAGTTCTGGCAGTCATAAAGGAAGTGCAGATGTCATCGACAACACCTCTGACAGAAGGCAGACTCTGTGAGCTTTAAAACAACCACAAAGAGGCAAGCATGGGAATCCCCATGGTGTTATTCATAAACTGCTGGGCATAGGAGAGGATTCAGATGCTTAGATGCCAAGGTTTTAAACATATTCCTTCAGAAAGGCATTGAAGAAAACAAAGTGAAAGTGCCTCTTCCCAGAGAGCAATGTTGTGTCTTGTTTTGTATTTCCATGGAGCAACATTAGGGATTTGGATGAGCCAATGAGGGACACTTTTCTTGGAGCCTGATTATAGTTTGAAATCTCTTGTTGAAATGAGAGGGAAAAGGTCTAGGAAACTAAAAGGAAAATGGCAATGATCTGTCAATGTTTGCATGACCTTAAGTGAAAAATATAAATGCATTAAATTACAATAAATTACAAATGTGGCCCCATGGAGGCACAAACAAGCAACATTGTGTGAGAAATTTCAGTAATTAGCTTTCAAGTGAAGCCAAGTAATGCCTTCCAAAAGTAACATCTGTTGTCTCTTGTGATTATTTGGTCAGCTGTGTACTCCATGGGTTTACTGTTGGGATAAAATAAACCTATGGCAAAGGAGTGGACAAGATAAACCTAAAACATATAAACATAAAATATATCAGGAATAAAAGCAAGTTCATAAACCTTGCTTTAATGAAAATATTGAAACTGCCTCTGACTCAAAGTTAACTGAAGCCCTATATGGTAATTGTGTTGTTACATCAAAAACATGACTATTGTGCATACAAGTACAGTGGGGTCCAAAAGTCTGAGTCCACTCCCAAGAACTCTTTGTTTTCATTCATCAATAACTAAGACTCAGTTGATTCTTCTTATTCAAGAAAACATGATTGAGAACTGATACAAAGCTATGATTTGTATCGTACGTTGAAAAATATTTTCAATTAAATGATTTTAAAAATGATGTAATCATGTTTGGTGAAATATTATTTATATATATCATTTATATATAAATAAAAGATTTCTTGGTAGCGGACTCAGACTTTTGGACCCCCTTTTGGACCCCATTGTATATTTGTAGCAATTTTCACTATAGCTAAAAACTAGTTTAATGTGTAGGAGCAGGAGTCTTGACAGAAGATGTTGAAGGAATTGTATGATGTTGGCAGATGACCTGATAGGACACAACTTAGTATAACAATAGAAATATATACTTAATCTAAAAAGGGAAGCAAAATACAACTTTCCATCGGAGAACTGTGCTTTTGATCTGATCCTATTTCTGATTTCTCCTATAGCCAAACTTTTCAAATCAAAACAAACTCTTCTAATCCGTGTAATTGCACTCTTTCTTTTAAATTCATTCCTTTCACTCTAAAAAACTATATCAGGTGGCTATTGAAGGTGGGCTAAAGAGGAACAGAGGTGAGCACTGATACACAGGAGCAGTGGGTGATGGAGTGGTTAAAAAACACTGAAATTATACGTGGTAATATGTCAGAGGTAGCTTTAAGCTTTTGGTCTGGCAGCTGCTTGGTGACAATCAAAGAGTGACAGGCTCACATTTCTCCAAAGAGGCTTTTTCATTTATTTCAGTGAGATAGCCATGCCATATCATTGTATAGTGCCTTTCTCATATCCAGCAAAATGAAAGAGCCACTCAATAGATGGAAATAGCCTGGAATTCAATGAAGAAAATCTATGCAGTAATAAGTCTTGTTCCTCTTTACAACCCTATACTTTGTGGTCTTTTTTGTATTGGACCAACAGAAAAATAGGCTTCACCATAACACATAGATCACAAAACATTATGCCACACTTGCAATATGATAGGGTAAACATAGCTTCTAACATTGATGAAAGGGGTCTGGATGTTTGAGCTGGTAAATGTTACACAGTGCTACACTCTAAACAATATGTTGCAAGTGGAATTGAACAAGTCATGTACTGCTTGATGATCATAACAGCATTCAGAAAAGGGAAGGTTCTTTCAAATTCAACATGCTGTAAAAGGCAATATAAAGGGTTGATTCATACACAGGTTACATTCTTTAAGGGAAATTGGTATGCATTTTCCTTCATTTCATGTCTCCATCTTAAGTGTTCGTGAATCAAGGAAATCTACTGCCATCTTGTGGAAGCTACAGGGAGAGAATTTAATCACCTGAATTCTGGTCATAAAGGTCAACCTTGTTTACGATGGCCAAGGAGTCAAATAGTCTATGAGTCAAATGACTGTCACTGGGGCCCAATCCAAGAATCAAAGATAACCTGTTGATGGGAGTTCAATTATCTTGGCAAGGGCCTCAGGCCTATGACATAACATTTGATTTAAGCTCTTAACTGCAACCCCCACAATTTACCTCACTTGGTAAGAGACCAAAACCCATCTTTTGAAAAAATAAATAGAAATACTACTAATTTTAAAGGATAATTCTGGGTATTTTCAGTCTGGGCCTTATTTTCAGAGTTTTTGCCATCATGTTGATTGTTTCTGATAAAAATTTCCTAACTGTAGAACTCTATTTTTTGATCAGAATTGATTGGCATGATGGCAAAAACAATCTCAGTGAACATTCAACCCTGTCTCCAATTTTCAGTAGTATGCTGACGACAACTTGCTGCACAAGGTTCATCACATTTACAAGTCTCACTCAACATGTTCAGCATGGAGCCAGTTGAACAAGTTTTTCTCCATTTATTTATACTAGTTGTACGTGTTCCATTTACACATAGTAAGTTTCACTGCACAGAGGGGTCAGTAATTTGAATGTCTGCTGCCACTAGCTGGTGACAACCCAGACTGGACTGTCTGGTGAAATTACAAGCTTCTGAGATAGGTTGTATCCGATGTTGAAAACTGTGCCATGTTTATGTCAGTCTCTAGCTCTTTGACATCACTGTGGCATGGTGTTTATCCAAACCAAAGAGCCAAGCCAGCTTCAGACACCTTTTAGAATCTGATATTTGTGCAGAGGAGAACTGCATTAACTGCTTTTCAGGCTAAATGTTGCCAACATTCATATTAAAGCTCTTAGGTATGTACAGTCAACAGGCATTGGCTCGTTGTTGTTGGTCAGCTCTTATTTACATATTTCAAATGTTGCTGTCCAGTTGAACTTTGGAGGGAACAATGAGAACTAACATGGTCTGAGTGTTTAAAGCACACAGATTATGTGTCAGTGGGGAGAGTTAATCAAGCCTGGAGCCTTTGGAGATGTGAGTAATGGGGATGGGGCCATCAGGAAGATGTGATGAGGATTTAGAATGCATTTCATTGCAGTGAATGAAGTCCCCTCTCTCAAACAGAGAAGGATACAGAAGATTGCAAGTTAAACACAAAGCCACAAGTCAGACAGGAGTCCTGTAGCCATCTCTCCAAGCGTGTTGAACACATGAAAGGACTGAACCCTGGAGAAGAATGCAATAAATTGTGCTTTGTATTAACAGTGCTTGTGTGTTGTATTCTAGTGCACTGTATGTTTGTTATGTTATGTATTTACTAAGCCTTCAGGTATGTAGGATAATGTGACAACATATGTAAACTGATCTGATCATGTGTACTAATGTATAAATATTGCAAATTGTGATTGAGGCTGACTGAAGAGTCACACTGACCATGGTTTCATTAAAGGGTACAAAACAATCAACCAACAAACATTTTAATGACATATGGAGTATCAAATTATCAAAATATCTATTAATTATTATTATTAGAGTATTTGTTGTAAAACTACTGGATTACAAAACTCTTCAAACAAATTCCCTGTGTTTTCATGATTATTGCCTATACTTTCTATTTTGACCAAAAACAAAATACTATAGTCTATACTCACCATGTTGACCAAAGGCAACATCTACTTGAAGTAAGGTAATATTATAAGGAACTATTGAGTCAAGGAACAACATAATACACCAGCCTTTAAATTGTTTATACTTTAAAAGGTAGACCTTAACTATAAATGTTTGTGAAAACATACAGTATTGAACAACCCCAAGATCCCCATGTATTATTAACTAAGAGGCTGCTGCCCACAAATCGTAGCTTGACATCTGACTTAGTATGTATGTCGGCACATTGTAATTGGTAATCCACATTCTGGTAATTCGCATTCACTACGTTCATCACACTTACCACCGAGCATTCCCTTCCATGTTTGTGATATGTCATCCTTTTTGTTAACCTTGTTGCAGCCGTGTTCTCATTCCCTGAACAATTCTGTCCTCATCACCCCCATACTGGCAATACACCCTGCAGCATTGTGATTAGTTAACCAGTTGTTCCACTCACAAGCACTGGGCAGGTTTACGAGCTACAGTACGTGTGTTCAAGCTATGACTCTGTTTGGTCTACTGACTGAAAGATGTTGACAATCAATCAGCAAGACATGATAAGTAATAAATAATCATTGGAGACACATATTAGGAACATTCATTCTAGCAAATCTGAACTATAGACTGGGTGAAAAATATTACCGCGTCCTATAATATAATCTTGCTAAGAAACATGTTTCCTCTTTACCCAAATTTAGCATTGCACCAAGCTTATTCATAACATGTTTTCCCTCATATACCTTTGGAGCACTTTGCTAAGCATCACCAAGAAAATCAAAAGTGCATTTTTGTGTATTTTCTGCTGTGGACACCAGATAACTTCAGATTGTTAATAAACTCATCAAACCACTGAACATAGATATCTGTGGTCTGTTCCCCAGAATTCAGTGAATCAGAATCCACTGTATGCATATCACCAAATAGCTTTCTCAGCAAACACCTAAAAATGGTACTATACAACATCCATGTGGCAATTTGTATCTTGGGAAGATGCCAATAGTAATACAATAAATGTGAGTGTCACAATCACAGCTCCCCCACTGCTTTCTTCGGCACAGTCTGCCATGAGTTCACTGTGATTTATAGGCATCTGTGGGCCAACAGCATTGCCGCAGCCATGTGAAAGGAGCCTGATGTCTTAAAGCAATCATCGCTCTTTGAGTCACCATGCTCTGTATAGCAATGATGAACAGGTGATGCCGTACAAGTATAAAACATGATGAAGTGTCAGGCAGCTGCAGTGAGAAAGAAAATCACTGTTTTCTTAGTCAGATCTCACTGCAACTGCCAAGTCAACTAATTGGCTGCAATACACATTTCCAAAGTAGCAACTACACCATCAATAAAAACACTATAAGGTTATTTCTTGAGAGCAAGATAAATGTCAGATACCCAAGATCTTTTTCCCACAAAATGACTTGATTAACATTAAATTGGCATGCTCTGGCGTTAATGTCAAACAATATTATTTGAATTTCTACACTTGGGCCCATTTTGACAATTTTCCCTCTAATTAGATTCAGCTGTGCATTCTTGCATGCTATTGTCTGCAAAATTCTTACAGTGTAAGACTTCTTTAGTATTGTCAATATCATTCAGCTATGTTTTAGTCTACAAGCTATTGTGTGCTACTGCTGTTGTGCAGATCAGATATATTGTGTGCAACTTGATTTACTTTGCTGCTTTACAATTCATTTTAAACTGCTTTACTGCTTTTTAAAAATTGATTTGTTTTTAGAAATATTGTGTTCTAGAAAATGGACTTGTAGACCTTTGTTACAAGCTTGAGTTGATAATCATTTTTTAAAACAGACCTCTAACAAAAGTGTCAGGTACAATTTAGGTCAGCCAGGGGCCCCTGTGAAGCCAGGGTGCTTCTGAAGGGGCCTTAACTCTGCATCAAGGACATGTTCTTGTTATGGAGTGTCTAAGAGGGCTGGGGATGCAGTGTGGTAAACAATCTTGGCAAAAACTAACCACAAAGCAGTAGATGTTGGATGACTAAAGTGACCTAAAGGAACAAGTCCATTTGATTATGACTGCACACAAAATAACAACTGTTAGTAAACACAGTGAGGGGAATGATAATAATACATAATAAGAGTGTAAGTGCATTTGAGCTGCACAAACATCACTGCAAACATTAATATATTTAAATAGAACAAGCATTGGAATATAAACATGTGAAATAAGGTAACAAGGTAAGAAGCATGACACAATGGACAGTTATCTCATGGTAGCAGTCAACTGTCAACTGTCATCTCATAAGATCTATTACTTTCCCCTTGCCCTATTCAATCACTGAGTAATATGTTCAAAAAGCCACTGATTTATTAATTTGGCCTTCATTTAGTCCCTTAGCATGATCATTATCTGTGGCCCAACAATGCTGAGTGATAAATCAGGTCTCTAGAGGGACGGCTGATTCATTCTGCATAACCGGGTGCAAGGAATGAGACCACTTGTGTAGCCAATTTCTTAATATATCAGCTCTGGTACGTCTATTAAACATATATTATCCTCTGCAGACTGATTCTGACGTTTACAAGCTTTTCTGTAGAGAAGCTGTACACTTTGTACTTACATTGTGTTGTCACACACTTGTAAGTGCATTATCTAATAGGGAGATTTTTGTTAAGTAGTTATGGAGCACTACTGTGGACTTACAATATTTGCCATTACAGGAATAAGGCCATTGTAAAATGCTGCCAAAACATTATTGTACACAAATTATTAGTGTGGGCTCTGACCTCTTAGAGGTAGAGGTAGAATACTAGTATTGTTGATGACTTGTTTGGATAGGTTATTTTTGTCCATTTAGAGTCCTGAATTTACTATAATTGAAGTTCGAAGTTACTGTAGTTACTTGCGGAAGGAATTGATTGACATTTTTCTTAAAGTTGTTTACTCGCAATCTGCAATTTATTTTCTTCTAGCAATCTAACTGCATGCCACTTGCAGTCACTGTGCATATAGGAATGTTTTCATAGTGATACAATGCATAACGCTGTAGGTGTATTTTTTGACGCATGTTATTTCAAAGGCAACCTCCAACACAACCCCAAATTTCAAAGTTAAGCTGAAATGTGCAATCACAAAACGACCACACAATATGCATCATCCCTCCTTGTTGGAGAGTGAGTGACAAGGCCTCAGTACTGTTGAGGTTTCCCTCAGCAGAGCAATGTACTCAACAGAGAGGCAGGCCAGGCTGTCTAGTTAGCACCTCGGCGGCTGCTCTCAGTGGTTCCCCATGACTGGAATGATAGCTATGCAGCATGACATTTCATCAATATAAGGAGGATAGGCTGAAGGGGTTTAATTCCTAATCCAATGGGTTTATGTGGACTCAGGTCCGCTCAAGAGACTATTCAGATGCATTAGAGGCAGTGCACGTGGAAGGACAACCATGACAGGAGACTGGCACCACTTAGACCTTGTCCTAGTAGATTCTACGTCTGTTCTGTGGAGACCAACACATCGGTCATATCGGATGCCGGTGTTTCCGCTCATTATTCAGTCTGTGAGCAGTTTGGTCCTCTTGTACCGTGTCACTGAAGTACATTTCGAGGAGCTGCCATGTCGTTAAATCAATGTGTCACAACAAAAGCACAACACAACCACGGCAGTATGGCTGTGTTAAGTTCCATCTAAACTTATCACAGTATGAACTGGGAAATTTTATTGTTTCTATTAGACTTAATTGGGAGGGATTAAGAGTCTAATAGATATAAAAAAACAAACAGGTTACCATGGAGAGAGCACAACAGGAATTAAATATAGTCCCCTCCAGAAAGGGAAATAGATCAGCAACTGCAAAAACAAAGTGTGTGAGACTCTGCTGTTGCTGTCACATACAGTAGGAAAATTCACATCTGCTATTTGTGAATATTTTCTCGTAGTTATGCACTCTAACAAGTATACGTTTCACATTTCAAGGGAAGAACTTTAACTGTGTTACATTCAACTATGATGAATGAAATGGAGAGATCTTTATATTTGACCTTGACACCACTAATGTCTTGTTCTTCATTTGATCCTGCCTTTCAGAAGCATTACAGCAATGACAAGAACAGATTATGTCAGGCAATGCCATACCCTTGATTATGTAATATATAGTAATATAAGAAGCAGTCAAGGGGATAAATGCCTTGTTCACAACTTCTGCTCTTCACTAATGTCCAAGCTATGGTGGGAGTCGATTCATTCATTCATCATCTTGTAAATTGTTGTGATACTTATATTCACTTTATATCCACTTCATTCTTGAAATTGAATATTGAAGTAGAGAATAATTGAGGTAGAGTTCAAAACAATTACATTTAGTGAAACTTCTATTTTATTTAGTGGAGACTTTCAAGAAGAATGTATTAAAATGTCACTTCACATTCCTTTGTTAATCAATTAAATTTGCACCAATGTGGTTAAAAGTCAAGTTCAACCTGTTTGATTTCCAGTCACATTCTTTAATAATTTCACAGTCAAAATTGACGCCAACGCTTGTCTGAGTACAAGACAGCTATCACCCAAGGTCAACATCAAATCATCAAAGTATATTATTCCAAATGATAAGCATGTGGTATTGCTGCAAGTTGCTGCAACATAGGTCACACATTTCTAGAGGTGTTATTTTGAGCAACATCTGATACACTTAACATAACTTAACATGACCTTAGAGTTCAAGATAAATCATTTGTCTGCACTTTCGACAATTATCACACACAAATGTAAAGAGCTACTAAATAAACTGCTCCATGATTGTTTCCTTCTGACATGTGTAAGGGGATCCAGATACCACACAAACAAAATTAAACCACCAATCATTTTCTTATCAGCAAATGTTCTGTGAACGATGACTACACTGTCATCAGTAATTACTGCAGTGACAGATAAACTTCACCACTAACCTGTCATTGGTAGTCTATCCCTTCCCTCGCCCTCAGGCAATTCATCCCGCCTTACCTCGCCACCACCCCCGCTCAAACCCAACCACCCCTCCCCAGATCTCCTCCCATATAATAACCCACCCCCTCTGAGCATCCATCTGCCTAAATACGAGAAGCTTCTCCTTGATAGTGTGTCTGGGCTCAAGCTTGCGGGCAGCAGAATCAAACCCATTTTCCCAAAGGATTTAATATCTAGTAAACCCCAGGGGGCAGCAAGCTTAAACCAGATCTATAAAACAGTCTCAGTGGGGCTGAGGACAGAGCTGTAGACAGGTAAACTACTTTTCCTCTCTGTTTGTTTGTGTCTGAGACCAAGGGTACACCTTGACCAAGGGTCAGCCCTCACTTCTTTATGATATCTAGGTGGATTACAGCTTATAAAATGATAGAAATAGAACATCTGGAGGGCTTACATGATTGTTTTGAAGGGAATCTGGTCTATACTTAGATGGAGACAAGACCAAGGATGCAACTTTTATTCTTTGTGTTGTAGGAAGAATGTATGAAAGATTTATTCTTTCGGTCTTCTATCCTTTCATGAATTCTCAATCCACAATGAAAATAAATACTGTTTACTTAAAAAGTAAGCGATATTGTGTGTAGGATGTGTGTGTGAATAGAAAGAAGAAATAATCAGCTATGACAAAATCTTTTTCCTTTTCCTTATTATTGGTGTACTAATGTCATTCCATTGAGAGCATCTGATTTCTCATTGTGGATTTCAGAGAATGGTAGTCAGAGCTGGAACCATCTGTACTCAAGGCTTTGTGTAAACATATGAAGTCACTGCAGGGTCACAGCTAACTATAGCCTGAGAAGTGTGCACCATCAGGGTTTGTCCTGTACCTACTATGGTTTGTAGGACATTGGCATGACCATGACATGAAGGGAATGTTTGGCATCTCAGGACAAACAAAATTACCATAACAAATGTTACACTTTTGTCACCACCTGAATTGAATCTTGATTTGAATTTAAAAAGCTGTTGGGTTGGATTGGCTATTGAAACCATAATGAAAACTGCATGGCATTAGCTGGTTGAATCCAATATTGACTTCTTTTCTACTAGCCCATATAATGTAATACCCTGTGGAACTGAAATACTCTTAGGCAAATTACTTATTTGTAACACAGAGACCTGGACAGATTGGCTACTATTATTAAAAAAAGTGACCTTTTGACCTTGCTACATATGTCTGCACCGAGACAAGTACAGCCCTCCAGTCAATTTGCCAATGCCCAAGATAGTTGTTTGGCAGTTTTATGAGTTATGCGACCTATGACGCAAGCGCACAGAGTTAGATCAGACTGTCAAAATAATAGCAATAAATCCTCTAAATCCTCTTTATCCTCTAAATTGATTGTTTACTTGGCATTTGTAATGGTCACACTTGTCAAATAGGCACGGCACAATAAGGCTCAATTCTCTCTCTCGCTCGCCCCCACCCTTCTCCCTCCCTCTCTCTCTGCAAAGTCCCTACAGACTGTGAACAAGATAGGTATCATCGTGTGCCATTGCATTGGAATATTAAATTCAGGTGCTACAGCCTGAATGTGTCACACTTAAAATTTGTTGTGCATCTTGGCAAGTCCCTTTCTGGTCATGGCTTCACATGAAAATCATCGTGGTCCTGAAAGTGTAAACAGGACTGTAATTTCTTCTTATTTGGTCTGACTGATTAAATACAACTATATTACAACTAAAGACTAAATTAAAATAAAACACAGCTCTGTAACACAAATCAATCAACTTTTATAACTATATACTTTGCTGCTATCACTTTGTAAAGCACTGTAATATGGTGTTGTAATACTATTTTTTATTATCTACTGGGGTCATGTTAACAAGAATTCAACAGAGGCACAGGAGGAATGTACCTACCTATAAACAGAATGTCTCATAATACTAGGAAACACTGATGCTTGAGCTCATAAAGAGTATTGATGCTTACATTCAGTTTATATTTGCAGGGCACCCTTTTGTCCATAAACATTTGCCAAAATGTGGAAAAGGGCGAAGACCACAGAGCGACCTGCCAAAGGCCAAGGTACAGTACAGAAACGCAAAGCCATTCATCTTCCACTAATCTGCTTCAAGCTAAAATATAGTAGCCTGATGTCCATCTATAGTGTAGATACCATGACAGTAATAGACCATACGTTGTGCAGCAGCAAAGAGAAGGCAGTTTGTTTGCAATTGCCAATGCCACTTTGTGTTAGATTACAGGAAGATTTCACCCGAAAACGCTTTAGAAACACTGTTAGAAAACAGATATTGGTGATGTACCGTGTATTTCTGGGTCCATTTTGCTGTTTGGTGGTGTATTTTTCTTCTTACCGTGGATATCTGACCAAACGTAAACAACGTTGAGATATTTCCACCACAGCTACAATAGAATTTATTTTGCCAAGTTTCCATTGGCCCATTGTCCACCTACAATGGCATTTAGTAGCAGAACATTTTTCAACTATGTAAAATACCAACAGTAAACGCTTGGTGTCAACCCCTAAGAATCAAAAAGAATGTCGATCTTTCTAGGCTCACCATTTTGTACCAAGATTCAACAATCATCCAGGGAAAAATCCATTGTAGAAGAGGCTGAGATACCATTTTCTCCACAGACAGTAGCTTCAACAGACCAGAATGCAATGTAGCTGCAAGACATGTTGTGTTTAGCGTAAGGGGAAAATTACAAACCTTCATCACTAAATAACTCCTGGAACACACTGAACATCACAGATTGATGATATATAACAGCGTAAGAGTATCTGAGGATGGAATTTTCCTTTACATCAGTTTTCATCTGTAGATACATTAATGCCAGAGATGAGATTTCGTATGTCAAAGCTATTGATTACCTTTGGATAACACATCTCTCTTTTTTTCCAAGTTGCTCTATTTTCTTTTCTCATGTGTCATACTGAAAACCAGGCGAATGGGTGTGAAGTTTTGAGGGAGACAATAACAATTGCCAAAATGTCTGCTGCAAGCCTATTAGGCACATTTGACATTGACATTCCTTTGTTTATAAGTTGAGTTTGAAAGCAGTGACAGAAATGGAAATCGACTGCATGGAGGAAAATCTCTGAATTATTCACTTTACTCGTCCATATGAACCAACGTTTAACACACCAAAGCTTCCACAGGCAATGACTGCTCTCTGTAAAAAGTGTAGACACTAAATCACTATTGGCCAGAAAATTGCAGTTGTCACAAGAAGTATTAAAAGTAGTATTACTCTATCTAAAATTGAGACACTTCTTTTACAGACACTCTGGGACATGAGTGTCTGGAATGTTTCATAAGAGAAAAATAAAAAGATTAATAAAAACCCATGGTTAAATCAAGATAACATTTTGAAGAAATACGGGACCACAAGGATCATGTTTTATAATGTAAATGCTCTATTTGTTGGAAATTATCCACGACTGTCCACATCACACGTTGAAACAAGAAAAGTAGTTCAATTATTGTGTTACTGAATTACTGTGTGAGTACATTTGTTACATGATTTAACACCTAAAATGGGGGATAATGAGCTGTAACTAAAAAATCCTATTTGCTGGTGTTACCAAACAATTCGTAGAAGTTGTTTATAGAAAAAAGAACTACGCAGTGAATGATTGGTGCATTGAAACAGTTTTTTTCATCAAAAGTAAGTGAGTGTGAGTTAAAATTTCATCAACAGGAAGGCATTTGAAGAACGAGTTGGCTAAAGGTCTTTTCTCTCTGACTTCAATGATAAACTGAGGATAAGAAGAAATCCCTGGATTAAGGCTGCCTGCCTGCCTTGCCCTTTACCATGACCCAGTCAGTGCTTCAGTTTATTCAGGTGTCCGCAAGCTTTCCTTTTCGAGAATGACCCTGACTGTGTATTCACTATCAGCCTTCCTGTATATCTATGTATCTATCTAGCTACTGTATCTCTCTATATGTCTATGTCTGTCTCTCTCACACACACACAAAGCAGAGAGAAAAGGATGGTAGATACTTTGCTTTGCTTGGACAATCAGAAAGGTTTAAACAAATGGAAATGATCAACAAATAATTTACAGCTTCGTCTGGACATGTATACACACCATTTTTTGGTCCTGGAACCACAGCAAAAATGTCCACTTGCTCTCTCACTCAAGTACTTCTAACTGATCAACTATCATTTCTTGCCATCCAGGTTACTCCCTCGTTCATCGATATATTCAACATTTTAATGAGGTGTCTGGAAGCAAGTCAGGTGAAAAGAAAGCGAGCTGTATTTCCTTCTGGTAGACAAACATAGAGCTATTTTTGAAGTTGTTTATCATCTCTTATGCCCTACTGTATGAACACCCCGCTCAATACAGTAGGATACAAGGGGTAAATCCATTGTAGTAAATAATGGAGTATATACTTAATAATACATTAGGTATTATTGTAAACTGTGTCTGCTTGTGCTTGTCCTGTCTTTGTGGTGCTTGATAACCTTAAATGTCCATTTGCTACCTTGTCCAATCAGGTAGGTACGCATTTGTCAGGACGGTGGTTCTCCCGTCTCTGTCCCTGTCATGATAATCATTAATCCTCGGATTAATGTGTTCTATATCTTCTCCTGTGTGATCCCCCCATCTTTGCACATCCAAAGCCTGATAAGAAAATGTTCAACAACAAAACAGGTAGGCAGGGGATCAGAGAGCAAATTTCATGCACTGGTGTTTGAAATGCCTCAGCGATCTAGCCTGTAATGCATTCAGCTTCGTGGGGCAGTGCATTGAATGTAGGTGTGCATACATTTATGAGCTGCAATATATCATCAGAATGTATGGTTCACCTACCTCTGTAGTTGCACTGGTGGGAACACAAATGTGAAGTTGCTCTTACATCTCTGTGACACCAAATAGGATCTACCTAATACAAGTGACAAGGAAACATGTTTCAATCACCATAAACTGGCCAAAATAACAGATGCTGTGCATCTGCACAAAATAAATTAAACCACATATATAGATATATTTATATTGTTGTTCATCACTAATACAGTACACATTTGTACACATTTGTGCAGAAGTAGAGAGCAACTTCCATCCCTAAACATTTACTTAAGTATGTTTGATATGAGCATAGACATCAACATATACATCTAGAAGAGGATGAGACGTATTAAAGACATTAATATGACAAATGATACTTCTCTAAATTCTCCACATCACCATAACAATTTGATATGACCTTCTGTCAGTGTGAAAACAAATATGAAAAAGGACATGAAAGTTAAACAACACAAAGGGATTGGGCTTTTATGTAGCTACACTGTCCTCTTTTTTAAAAAGGTTTCTAAGATGTTTGTGAAATACTCTTCCCCTTTGTCTTCAATACGTTAGTGTTTCTGTCTTGCCATTACCTAAGTAGTGTCCTTTTAAATGTTTTTCATTTCATTCATTCATTTCATTGCAGTGCAGTTGGTCCTTTCTGTTTGTCAAAAAATCCAACTGCTACTCAGGGTAAAACATGCCATGACTGACATCTGCTGGTAGCAAATAAAGAAATCTGCAGTCATGCCAAAAACAACACTCTCCTTTCTATTTCTAATTGTACTTCCAAGTAATGTTCAGTTGATTTTTTGTTTTGATTGTTTTGTTTTAAGCTTAGGTTTTTAAGGCATTTTAACTACATACATGACAATTAATTGGATCACTTTTTTTTTTACACTTTGCCTCTTTCCTGACTGATATTTTTGCTGGCTTTGCTTAGCTACCATCAGGAGAAGATCTAAGATTCCCGGGGTGATGATTACACAGCATGTGGCAGACATACCAGCGGGCAAGAGCACCCCAGATTTCCAACGCAAACCACTCTCTACAACCATCAAAGAAGGTGAGCCTCCCCATATTATAACAGAGCACTGACACTGACCTATCTTTGAATTGTTTACATTGTATAGAATAAAACAATTAAAGGGATTTTCAAGTTTTATCTCTTGGCAATTCATGGAAAATCCTAACAACTGCACGGCCACCTAAAATAGATGCATGACTTATATACGACTGCTAACCATTATCCTGCAAACAAAATAAATACTTGATTGTTTGAATTTCATGGTGCCATATTTCCATTTATGCAGCTAGAATGGAATTCATAGATGTGGAAATGAAGATGCAATATTTGCATGCATCCTTTAGGGAAATGTGCTATTTTCAAGGCCGTGGTGAAAGGAGATCCAAAACCAGAAGTGACATGGAGAAGAGCTAAAGGAAATATTTCAGACACGGACAAATTTCAGAGTAAATATGATGAATCATCCGGTGAATATACTTTAGAGGTGAGTGACTGTCAGATTGCACCCACAGTAGAAATCTCATGGATGACAATCAGCAAAATAAAATTAAAATTGTGTTAATCCAAACTTGCTATGTTGCATGCTATTTGTATTGCTAGATTCATAAAGTGTCTGGTGCGGACGCAGACACATACAAATGCTATGCTGTGAATGGATATGGCACGGCTGTCTGCACTGCAACATTAAATGTGATTGAGGGTAAGAGATACAATGTTCAAGCAATGTATTTCAAAACATGATTGTTTGTGTATTTCTGTGTGTGTGTGTGTGTGTGTGTGTGTGTGTGTGTGTGTGTGTGTGTGTGTGTGTGTTGTAATGTCTGTAATTGGTCATTGCCTTCATTATCATCTCTTTTGTAGTTGGATTCAAGAAACACAAGGCTATGGAAGAGCTAGATAGTGGTGAGTAATAGTCTTCCGTGACAATAGTCTTTTTGTAAAATAAATAAATCAATAAATGGATTAACTTGCACATGAATGTAAAAAAGAAAAAAGGCAGTATGAATTAAATCTGAGATTCTGCTACATTTTTAGCAACCACAGACCCGTCAGAGTTCAGGAAAATGTTGAGGAAAAGGTGAGAAAACAGACTGAGGATGTTAAAGGGTACCTAACCAGAGATTCCTATGTACATGTGTTTTATCACAGTGCCTTATTTGAGCAGCCATAAAAGCAGTCAGAACAATTACCTGTTTTAATTATTTGTCTCATGCCTTTAGCAAAGTACCGGAAAAACAGGGAAAGAAAGAAGATGGGGAGATTGATGAGAAGTTCTGGGAAATAATCCTGAATGCTGATAGGAAGGACCACGAGCGCATATGTGCAGAGTTTGGTGTCAAAGACCTGCGTGTGATTCTCAAGAAACTCAAAGAAAAGGAGCAGGAGAGAGTGGAAGAACAGTGCAAGGTATGAAAACTGTCAGATCACAGATGTCATACCACCATCTATTGCTGTATATTGTTTGTAAAAAGACACATGATAGCGTTTGCCATTTCAATTAAGACATTTGGCAATACAGCAAGTTATTTCTCATGCTGTTTTCAGGTATATTTCTGCATGTTCATTTGTCATATCTACTACATCTGCCATGTTACTGTGTGTCATAATAATCACTTAATGCCAAATGTAGTTATCAGCTATTAGCTGATACAGTGCATTTGAAATCAGTTCCTCAAACAATGATCATCCATTTGTTGATTCTAGCTCACGTGTGTCCTCACCCCCACCCCATCTCCATCATCTTTTTCCATCTCCTCTCTTGTGGTTCTCCTTGTCAGTATGTTGAGTACCTCAGAAACCTGAGGCATGTTGAGGTTAAAGGAGACGGCTCTGCTTCTTTTGAGTTTGAAATGGTGCTAAAAGATCCAACCAGTAGAATTCTCCTCTACAAGGTGAGACAGTAGAGACCTCTTAAGTTGACTTTTTAATCTTATTTAAAAATCATATATATTATAACATTACTTCCAAAAATATTAAATCAGATTTAACTTTACATTGACTATTTTCTACCAACCGGTGTTGGGCTCGTTACTGGAAAAAAAGTAGTATAGCCCTATTTACTCTTTACTCATTTCAAAAGTAATATTATTACTTTACTTATTACTCCCTGAGAGAAGTAAATCATTAACGTTACACTACTCGTTATATTACTTTTCCGTTATCCCCCCAAAATAAAAACGGAGATTGTTTACTCTTACCATCAAAACACCTGGCCTGTGCGCCTCCGTGACTGAACCAAATACTGCCAGTTTAGCTTTTCGTACCGGCACATAGTTTACAATTGACAACAATATTTTTGTCGTCTTTCTTCTGCACAAAATCAAAGTAAAGGGAAAACTTGCAGCCGCTGAATGTGGTAGCCATCTTTAATCCAAGCTAGCTAGCGCAGTGTGGCGCGCGCGACGTGTCGTTTAGTTATAACGAAAATCCGGGGCTGAGATTGGCTTGTTAAATTTAAATGTGATATGAAGGGGTGATAACAAAAGTAACGTTGTAACGATTTATTTCTCTGATTGGTAACTGTAATGATATTACAGAAATTGAAATCGTAAGTCGTTACACTACTAGTTATTGAGGAAAGTAATAATATTACCGCCCATCACTGGAGCCAGTGTTATTACAGTGACACTTAAATTTACAATTCAATTTCAATTTCATTTTTCATACATTTTCATACAACATACATTTCATTACCATGGAGTTAATTTGAATAAACCTTCAAATAAACGTTAATTTTACAGTAAGTGCATGAATCTGATTTCTTTGTAACTCTTCGCTGCTATCTGGCAGGATGGTGTGATGATTCCATATGATGAAGACACAAACCAGAAACACAGCCTTAAGACCGCTGGGTCGAAGCTTGTTTTCAATATCAAGGACCTCATGCCAGAAGATGCGGGGTTGTATCAGGTGGATGTTGAAGAGGTCAATCTCTTCACTACAGAATTCAAAGGTATGTTCAAGAAATATTAACTTAAAAATATGAATAATGTGCATTTGTGTACCTCAAGTAGTTTCCAGACTTAGCAGGTACATTAACATTCATACCCATTTTGATTATTGATTTTGAGGTCCATGTTATGGGTTTAAAGAGGGGAATCATTTTTTGGTTTTGGCATGATATTTTTATGTTTTAGCTCAAAGACTTGTGTAAAAGCTGACCATGGTAGAGTTCAGGGTGTTTTTGAGGGCATTACTGTACATTTCCTGGTTCAAAAGTGATACAATTAATATAATCTAGAGTACATTTGGATGTAATAACATTTGGATGTAATACTGTGAGAGTCCATAAATGCAGTCTCCCATTAATTCTCAGTGGAGTAGACTGAACATTGGTATGAACGTTGGTTATCTGATTCCTAGTTCCTAATTCCTGGGAGGAAATGTTTATAATACTCACAATTACACGGTCATGAGAATAACATTACATTCTTAACTCTTTTTGTATTTATTGCTTTTGTATTGTCATGTTGTTCATAGTTCCCAAGGTGGATTTTGTTGTCAGAATTCAAGAGGTGAAAGCCAAAGAGCGAGAGGATGCCCTTTTTGAGTGTGTCCTGACGCACCCCCTGCCCAGAATCAAGTGGATGGGCAAGAACAGCACCCTGCAGGATGGAGAGAAATACAGCATAACTGTATCAGACGACAAACTCATCCACAGGCTGGTGGTCAAGGACTGCAAACAGCTGGACAAGGGCATCTATTCTGCTGTGGCTGGCATCAAGTGCTGTAGCGCCTGGCTGGTTTTGGAAGGTAACACAGTACACAGCACCATACAAAGATAATTCTAAACAACAACAAATTAAAAAACAACTATTTGTGATGTACTGTACCATTTCTGGGTCCATTTTGTTGTTTGGTGGTATTTTTATTATTTCCATGGATAAGTGGACAAATATTCAAACGTTCAACAATCATACAGAGAGGAATCCATCGTAGAAGAGGTAGAGACGCTAATTTATCCACCAACAGCAGCCTCAATAGATTGTGATGCAATGCAGCCACAAGACATGTTGCAATTTGAGTAAGGGGTGCGACTCTGGGTGTTGTCAAAAGGCATTCTGGGATATATAGGGAATCAGTCACTGAAGTATAAATGCATCAGGCAGGTTGAGGGAAAGTGGGTACAACAAAAAGGTAAATTACAACACATAGCAGTGCAAGAGTATCCAAGGGCGGGATTTTCGTTTAAGAGTGATGGCTTTCTCAAAAAAAAGGTGATTCATGGGGCATGTTAGTCATGCTGTGTTTCACATTTTCCTGTCCTCCAAGCTGACAGTGACCCTGCACCCACTGGGAAGAAGAAAGCCCGTAAAACTACCTCAGCTGGTGGAGCAGGGATTGACCTGGAGAAACTGGCC
>CABFOQ010027933.1:0-10834 GCA_900660455.1 Gephyroberyx darwinii | reverse complement strand
GTGTCACATGAGTTCTGTTAAAACATGGCCATTCACTCACTCACACTCATATTTCTGTTTTAGATCTTGATCCCTGCTTTCCTTTCATTCATGGAATTGATATGCAGAGAGCACATCTGTGAATGAACATCCATTCATTATTTTTCTGAGAGGCACTTTCATTCATTAGAGCATGCGCTGGCCTGATCCTTTAATTCACGTGGGGTTTGTTTCAGATTCAGTCAATTTCGAGATGTATTATTGAGATTAAAGTATTAGTGAACTTAATTTTTCCTCTGAGTGCTTGTTCTCACTAAGATGTTGCTGGGATCTTCAAAGCTCTCTCCTAGGCATAGTGTAATGACTTATGAGGGCAGGACCGATGCTTGGCAAGGTTATTTATATGTTGATGTAAGGATCTTCATGTCCAGGCCCTGCAGCGCTCAGTGTTTGACCCTTTGACAAGATTTCTTCAAGCTGAATTAGGTGAAAGTGTACATTCGTGGATTGGCCCATTTTTAGTAGCCCAGCGCTAAATACCAGGCTGGGATCAGCACTTTTTAGTGCCCACGGAGTCACTTTGATGGAGATTGAAACAGCAAGCCCTGAGAGTCAGAGGGGACAGCCTACGGCCACTGGCCTGTTTCATCATCGCCGTTCCTACTCTCAACACAAGCTGACATCCCCAGATTATCAAGGCACGGCCACATTGGTCCAAGTCTGACATTTCTCTGAGGCTTCTGACTTCTCAGTGTCTATTAGAGTCCTCTTCACACATTCTGTCCAGCTGAGATGGGCTGGCGCTGATGTTGTTTGCATTTTCCTCATTCTTTTGTTGTGGACAGATGCTGCAGAGAAAGGAAATGCTAATTCCTGACAAAAGTTGTGATGAAATGAATAAATTATTACAACACTGCACTCAAGCATGACAGGAACTTGTAACTTGTCAGTGTTTAATTGCATCTGATCCATGTCTACACGAGCGATCATGTTTCAGTAAATATTGTAATTGCTTTCGGATGTATGTGACATGCCCACCCATTCTGCAAATTAAATCTGTTTTACATTACCTACACCTTATCCTCCCAAAATAATAACACAGATAAAATATTAAGGTTTTAAGAATGAACAAGTAGATGGCTGTTAATTATAGTGAGGTGAAAATGGCATTTATTTCCCCTCCTTAAGAGCTGGCTGTGTGGTGTCTTGGTTGCTTCAACGCCTATCTAGTCTGTATTGTTTTCACATCAGTAATGATAAACAGTATATTTATAGCACTATTCACAGCTTGCTGTTTGACAGAGTCCACCGAGCCTTCAATCACCCACCATGATCTCCCAGATAACCTTTTGCAGTGACACTGCATGGTGCCCAAAGCTTCAGACAGATTATTCCTGTTAATGCTGCTGTGCATGGCTTTGTTGTGTTTCATGAATTGCTTAGGCAGCTGACCTTACATTATCTCTCACTCACAATCGCAAATCTGAGGTGACCGGATATGCCAGCTCTTCCCAGCTCCCGTCACACCAGAATAGAGTCCATTCCCATTTTGCGTTATAGGCATGGTTGACACTCTCGACCACTTGACACAGTGTTCCTTGCACTTTTGTGAGGCTCAAACCTGTGACTTTCCACTTACGGGACTGTCTCTCTAACCAATCTGCCACCGGTATCATTTCCTTTTAAAAGTCGTTATGCACTGACATTTGTAGCAATGTATGTGCTAACAGCAATGCAAAGCCATTTTTCTCATCATCTACTATCCACATTGATTCTGTCTATCTAGTTTTCGTATCCCCCAGTCCTGTTGCAGGCCAAATTGTCCGCCTCCATGTCCTCAAAACGACACCTTGTATTATCGCCTTAACACCCACAAATCCTATCAGGTCAGGACCACTCATATGGATTTTTTAACCATTACCAATTTCCTAGAATTCTCTATTTTGTGTACCCTATCCCAACAGAATAGCCAATATCTTACGTTTTCAGACTTTTTTTGTATTTGGACCTAGCTCAAGAGCAACTACGTTGACATTTTAGAGTGGCAAACAATTGTCAAAAGAATGATTACTTCTTTCAGTGCTTCATTTATTCCAGGATCCAAGGTTGTTTTAATTGGTTAACAGAGGTATTGAATAAGAGTAACATATTGAGCTATGAGCTTGTAAAAGAGCAAAATGCTTTGCCGTGTACTCAATAACATTTTCAAGACCTTTTGTGTAACTGGAAAATGCTTGTTAACCAATGGTACTAAAACAATTAATTTTCTTTTATTTTTCAAGGTCTTTGGCTGAGTGTGAAGCTGACAATATTTTGTAACATCTGATAGTGAAACAACTTCTTTTGGTTTCCAAACCTGAAATATATGATAGAATTTTGGTTTAATTTATTAGCTAAGATTTAGATACCAATATAGCAGCTGATACTAAATAGTTAGTGGTGGAGGCCTGTCACTTTTATCCTGTGTGGAGCCTTACAAAAAAGCTTGGTGTCTTGCTCAAGAATATGTCTGTTGTGGGTTCACCTTGCTGCTGCAGTGATTTAACCTGTGGCCTTTTGGTTACAGGACAGTTTTTCAAACCACTAGGCCACTCTACCACCAATGATGATATAGTAACCCCAGGGATAAGGTAATGCTTTCCCTCATGGATTAGGGAGGAGTTAAACTGATCTTTGAAGCGCTGAATATCCTCAGGGGAGAAGGACACAGGATCACGTTTCCCCAGAATGTTAGCTGAAAAACAAGACTTCCTATCTGAGGCTGCGTATCCTAACAAATGATTTAATCTTGTATCGAAATTTGGGAAAGATCTGCCAGTGAGGTGAGAATGTTTCACTTGTTCCCAATGTTTCGTTTCGCACAACGTGTGTAAGAATTTTCTCAAAACAAGTGACAGTATCTGCCAATAATTCATATCACTTTCACTTGTGTCAAGATACTGTAAGTGAACATTTTTAAATCCTCGAAACAAATTGAAAACAAGTGACATTATCTCACCCCATTTTTTTCAAGACTTAAATGACGTGTTGAGATGAATATTTTTTGCGTTGTGTAGCGGGCTAGTTATAGAGATACATGAAGGGACATAGTTGCGCTGACCCCTCTGGCGTGAGGTCAAACGAAGAGCAGAGAAACATAACAGTATAGCAGTGAATGGCTGAGGACAGGCTGATATGTGGACACGGGGTCAGAGCAACCAGGTTAACGTGATTTGATAACAATTAGCAGTGCCAAGCTGAGGAAGTTCCCTTGTGAGCTTTTGACAGAACTGGAGAGAGCGCGAGAGATGAGAGAGAGAGAGGGAAAGAGAGATGGGGAGAGAAAGCATGAGTAAGGGAGAGAGAGGGAGATGCTATCTTAACCCCTCCAGCAGTGCAGCACCAACCAACAGCTCCCTGCTGCTGGAAGCTCAGCTCACATCAGTGTCACTCACTGGTGCACGCACACACGCACGCACATACACACACACACACTGTCTAGTGAGCCTAAAAGCACAAGCTGCAATTTAAAATGATTTTGACTGCCTGCAATACTCTTGGCAGTGGTGTCTCCAAATGAGGGCTATCAAGAATCCTGTATGCCACTATCCCACAATCACTGTCAGACACAACCATTCGGCAGATGTTAAACCGGAGTGTGTGTGTGTGTGTTGGTGTATATGAGAGAGTGAGATTTACAGGATGCATTTCATTCTCCTGCTGAACAATATTTGTGTGAATGTTGTGTACATATGTGTGTGTGTGTGCGCTGAAGCTACCCTTCTACTCTGAATGAGCACACGTTGAGCTGCATTGTCTTAATTATTGATAGTGGAATCTAATGAAATTTCCAGCATCTTGAAACTAGAACTCCTCTCACTGCACTGCCTATTTGGAAATATGCACTCTCACACTCAACAATTCCTATTTGTTCAATTATTAAAATTTCCTCAAGAGTGTGCAAAATGTAGTTGTCATAACATACAAGAAACCTCTGGTCAGAAATATGGCTCTGCTGTGATAAAAAAGATTTTAGCAACTGTCACCCACCTGGCATAATGAAACAACTTCAATTAAAAGGATAGGTTACCCAAAATGTTCCAAATTTATGTGCGCAGTATGTAAACCTTTCTAAAAATGACACTGCATTAGAAACAAGTAGGAGTCTTTCATCCAGTTTGCAGATTTTCCTTTACTTGATTTTCAGACTGAATGTGAGATTACAAGATTACTTAACTATTTGCAGTGATTGAGAATGCAGAACTTATATAGTTTATTTGCATTCTGAAAATTGGTCTGAGTGATAAAGTGTGCAGCAAACCTTATTTTTAAGGTTAGTGAGTACATTTCTTATTGTACACCATCTCCTATTATTGCATATTGTAGTGATTGATAAACTATGGGTCATCAAAATAGAGATCCATAAATCTAAAATGTGCATAACTGCTTTACACCCAACTCACTAGATTCAACTGGAATGGAAGTGAGAAGAATAGGAGGTTGAAATCATGAAAGGGAATGCTTGTTCAACATTTTTTGGCTTTTAACGCAATGGAGTAGTGAGCCCTCGAGTGATTGTGTTGGAAGTTGGACGCGTTCACTTTTTCAGTGTGAGTGTAGGGGAGGGGGGTTTGGAGTGCTGTGCATAATGCAGGCACACCACTGTGGGAACAGTTGGTCAGTGGCTCAGTGGAATATCAGAATCTCTCTACCCGAACTTTCGGAAGTCCAAGAGCGGTGCTGCTGCCAATCCAAACCCCAAGGTCAAATCATCCAAACATCAATAGCCAGGGCTTTTATTTGTCAGGTCCACCATATCTGGTATGCCTGGTACTGTGATAGAAGTGAATTTACTTCTATTGTGTTCTAAGACTTGTGTTGCAATAATAATAATAATGCAAACACTTTTATTATTGGCAACATACTGTACATTTCATATATTGTTGTAGCATTGTTGTATAGGATCCAAGCAGCATGTTATATATGTTTGGTAATGATTGTCAAGGCTTTCACACCACTACCTGTGTATTTGTGATATTTTAATACTTGATAAGATAAATATTGTAGGAATTTAGACTCTTTTATTGGTGACCGGCTTTTATCTATGCAGACACACAACCCTCTCTGGCTGTTGTTAGAGATCCAGACACTGTTTGAGACCCGGTCTTTCTTGGACGTCTTACAGCATGCATGGTGATACTCCACGACTAACTCCTGTGGTTGGACCATCCAAGCAGGTTATTGGCCAAATTGCAGACACGTCCAATCTAAAACAAATTGGTGCCAAGTTGACTTTGTGTGTATGTGAGGCAGTGTTTTTATCTTTTGGTTAGTCGGGGCTCAAACTAGGTCCAAGGTTTGTTTCTTTGGCGTCCCCTCATAACAAGAGTACTAGTAAGTTTGAAAGAGCCTGGATGCTGGGACAAAACTAAACCACATTGCCGTGGGCCGATAGCGTTGAAGAACCCCTTGGCATGTCGTAATGCGGCATATTCTGTCCGTGCACTTGGCATCATGAAGTCACACCAGACTGTGCTGTTGTCCTGCTGAGCCATCTGTGTAGCGACAGATTATCAGGTAGCCCCATTAATCCAGGTAGGCTGCACTGTGTCAGGGAGGAAATGAAGCCGAGTGGAAAATGTTTAAATCGATAAGACCCACGTATCCACTCAGGCTTATGGCTTGACTTTGACACGCCAAGGTAGCACAACAACGCAATGACAACACAGGGGGCTTACTGGCCGGCTTGTATTCTGATATGTAGGATTTGATCAAGGATGTCTTGTGACGTCTATGTGGACGTTTGGCAGCTCTGTGTTTATCAACTCAAGTCACCTTGCCAAACTTTGAGATTCCCTCACTCACTGAAAGTCAGCACTTTCTTCCCTCCGGCACCCGCAGAGGATTAGAGACCAGAAAAGAACAGATTGTGTTTCTGTTTCTGTTTTCGTCCATTCCTTCATCCGTCCATCACAGCGCAGATGAGTCGGGAGGGAATTTGCTGAGTCATTCTGTTTTTCAATAATTTGTTAAAAGACGGAACTGATTTTTTTTTTTAATTTTATTTCTGTAGAGGGAGAGATTGTACCGGATGTAACAAATGTGGGTGCTTTAGTGTGTTTTGGTCCTTGCAGCTCCATCTAAATATTCAGGTCAGACATGCTTTCGTGTTGGTGCCTTTCAAAGGTGCGTTCTCTCATTACACTGCACCATGTAAACCAGCTCCATTGCTGCTTATTAGATTTAGTTGGACAGGGTACATTCTGCTAATTAATGCTGCTGACAGGCTGTGTGCGCTTGCGTTTACATGTGTGTGTGAGCCGGCGTCAGCATCCGAGTGTGTTCAACTGAGAACTGTAAATGTTGTTTGTGTTTGTGGCGTGCATGCACGTGTGTGGCCCGTCTGCGTCTGTTTCTATGTGTATGTCCAACTGAGAGTGCGTGTGCGCGCACGCGTCTTTGACCCTCCTCTGAGGCAGGATATGCAGGCGGACAGGCAGAAATTTGCATCGGCAGCAGCACCGGGGATCTGTTTGATCTGTCCACTTATAACACATCAGGTGGCCTTCCTGCAGAGCCTGAGCAGCCATCTCATTTCTCAGAGAGAGGGACAGATAGAGTGAAGGGAGAAGGAGGAAGTGTTAGAAACAATGAGATGGAGAGAGGGGGAGAAAGAGACATGTAGGATAACGGGAAAGGAAGGCAGTGGAAGAGATGGGAGATGGTAGCAAGTAGAAGGGATGAGCTATAGACAGAAAAGGATGTAGGGAGGGAGAAAGACAGACGGAGACAGTGACAGAGGCTGGGAGTGAGGAGAGAGAAAAGAGAGAAGCGATAACGGGAAATGGAGGGGAAAGAGGAAAATGGATAATAAATCGGATTATCGGAGTGATTTCATTTCAGAACGGGTTGATTCTGTTTTGCCTCATGATACGCTTGTATCTTTGAGAATGATGGGAAAATGAACCGCAACACACCCCGCCTCTCACACAGTAAATGACACAATTATCATCAGTGTTGTTTGTCTATTTGCATGCAGACATGCAAGTCAAGCCAGAGGTTACTACAGAGACCACTACTTACAGTTGTGATAAGCAGCTACAATCTAATCTCCACTTATATATCGATATCACCTGGCCTAACGACACACACACACACTGTTCTCATATCAAGTTCATAGTTAGTTATGAAACTTAGAACACCATCATTTCGTTTGATACGGTATGGTACGAATTGAATGAAACCGGCACCAGTTTGACATATAAATAACGTGGTACAAAGTAAGGCTGTGAAGGTCGGGGTGGATGGCCGTAGACACTTTCCCTCAACTCTAGCAACCAGTTTGAGTGAGTTGAGTTAGATTTTTCCTATTTAACCGAGACCAAAGCCTTAACCAAATTGTTATAGTTGCATAACCTTAACTGAAGTTGTTTTAGTCGCCTCACCTTGACCAGAGTAATTTTATTTGGTTTTGGTGCATGCACAGTGACAAGTTATGCAGCAGATGTAGCATAAGGATGCATAACTTTGCACAAGATATGTACAATTGTTACTGTGAGAACACTTTGCACACACACCACCAAGTCCAATTCATCCCTATTTTGGCAAAACCCACACACACCTCACTCTACCTCTTTCACACACATGCAAACACACACCCACACCCATGATGTACTGTCCTCTCATCCCTATATTTCCTAAACAAGTCCAACCATTATGCTTTCTAGAACATAATACTTAGTTACTATGAATAATAGATGCCTATGGATTCCAAGCGGCTTATTTTGAGAGTGCACGCATGTATGCCTTCATGGTCACACACACACACACACACACACATACGTACACATAGATTGCTTTTCAAAGCTGGGGTAATGTCCCCTCATGAGGTATGCAGAGGCAATATAGTCACTGTGTGTGTGCACATGTGCGTGTATAAGTTGACGTGTGTGTGTGCCTGTTGATGTGCATGGGTATGTGTGAATAAGTCACTGTGCATGCAGTTATGAAGGCATCTGTGTGTTTTGTCTATGTTGATGAAGTAGCTGTGTGTGTGTGTCTGAGTCTGTGTGACACCACGGACACACACAGGCAGAGTATACCTGCTAGCAATGCTACAGGGGAAATACCCCCTTGTAGTGCTGTATGATGGTTGACACACTTCAAAATGTCCATTTTAAGAAATGATTTAATCTAAAAATCTTATTTTTCTTTAAACAAGTGAAAGAAAACTGCCATTGGTGTGAGATGAGTTCCCTTGTTCCCAATGAAGTTGTGAGAAGAATTTTCTAAAAAATAACTAACTTTATCTACCCCACTAGAATAAAGATATTTTCACTTTATTTGAGAAATTTCTCGTGAACATGGTGATTCATATTGGAAAGTGGACTTATCTCACCCCATTGGTAGGTTTTTCCACTTTTTTTAAAGAAAAGTAAGATTTGAATATGCTGCACTAGGCAACTTTGCACATTGGTGGCTCCAAATGGCAACAAGAGGTAACTTCAAACAGTCCCTCTGGGTGGAGCGCTCGCCCACTGCTGTTTAGAAGACAGTTTGTATTTCACACTTAAGTTTTGATTAATCATTTCCAGTAGCCGGAGAAGTGCATGTTCCTGACACCAGAGTCATTTGGGTGAATCTACAGGGTCTCAAATAGGGGGGATGGGATGCCTTTCGTTGTTGTAACCCCATTTGTGGTTTAGGCTGATGCTAGCTTGGATGTATTTTTACATACATCTTGCCTACTGTAGCTTTAAGACTCTATACTAGATGTAGACTTGTTAACTCGCTAGGTTATTACTTGTTTTTTGCAGTGTAGATATTGGCTCTAGCTACATTCAGAGCTTAAATCGTACTGTAGTCGGCTCTTAAATACAATGGAATCAAGGCAACCTCTGTGCTTTGGGTTTACTTCGTTTACTGTCACCAGAGGAATTTGAAGGCAGAGGGGGGTGTGACGCTGCTTCTGCCCCCCACTCCCCACCGACTGAAATTAATGGCTCTGTCCACTGATAGTGACACTGATGTACTATTAGGGGCAGCATACTGCTTAGCCTAGCGGAATCGGGGCTCCCCAATACATAAATCAAACCCCAGTCTGGTGAAACAGTCGGTCTGTAATGTTGTTGCACAATAGGATGCTGTTTGTTATTTTGGAGCCCAAGGATAGAGTACAAGAAATAGGTGGGGACAGTGACTGGCATTGTATGATTCCTTTTGTGTGTGTGCGTGTGCATGAGCATAATTGTGTGTACAAACACATCTTGTGAGAAGAATCACTTTTGTTCATGAGTGTTTCTGTGCAGGAGAGTGTCTGTGTCTCTGTGTTTCCCCAGAAAAGAAACGCTGTGGGCTGGGTGCCTGGTGGGCAAGCTATAAATAGCCTCCTGGTGACAGCAGGACTTAGAGCCCAATGTGAGGGAGAGGCGCTTCCAGAGAAATCTATGCTCATTATATGAAACTTAATATACATTGAAATACTTTTTCTCATCCTGCTTGCAGTTTGTGTGCATCCCTTTCAGCAAATGCATACAACCTGGGATGTCACTGCTTAAGCAATAAAGTAAGAGTCTTTCCATCTCCTTTAAGCAACTTTTTGTTTTTGTGGTTGGCATTATTTCATCTGAGGCGAACGCAGGACAGTTTGCATTCTCATGAGTGGATAAGATGAAAGATAAACAAACAAAGCCTTTAAATGAAGTTGATCCAATCACCCCGAGTCCATCACGCTTCCCGGAAGGTGTCCTTTTGTCTTCCGTTTGATGAATGAGGAATATTTAGACGTGAGGCATTAGCAGGGAGTAGAATCGCATAATTCACCTCCCGCTGCTGAGCCGTCAGCACGTTTAATAAGTGGGGGTTTAGAAGCGAGTGCTGTTTGTGAAAAAAAATGTTCATAACGCCAAGTGAATTCTGCACCGAGAAAACAAATTAGTGGCAATTATGGAAAGTTAGAAATGGTTATGAAGATTATTTGTATTAGAAATACAGAGAGCTGAATTTGGATATATCAATATTGAAGATCAAGGGGGACACAGTGGCCTATTGCACTGTATTTCACTGTACTGTGCTGTACACCCATTACAGGAGGGGTTCAAGGCATGTCTGGATAGCTGTAAGAAATCATTCACTTCGGGAGGCTTTCCTCTCAGTGGACCTCTTGACCTTTTCTCTCCTCTCTCTGCCAGCGTTTCGCCGCACATAGTCTCATCAGGAATGAGATGTTTGAATGTCAAAGTGTGTTAATGGAGTCAAACTATCTCTGAAATGTTATGTTACTTTGAGCATTTGATCTGGTCCTACCATTTTGTTTCCCATGTCATTTGCAAACTGAAAATTCATTTTGCAGTTTAAATCAGGCTAGCGAGCTTTCCTGGATGGGTGGGGTCCATAGTTCCGGGGACAGCATGATTAGCTGCAATGGGCTGAGTACCAAGTCACTCAAACACAGACTATTAAACTTGATCACCCAAACTCTAACCCTGATTTCATTTCTGGTTGGTTAGGTTCAGACTTCCTGTGTGCCACCCACATCATCCCGGTGAAGAATGAGGAGGGCGTGGTCATGATGTTCATCTTAAACTTCGACTACATCCTGGAGGAGGGCAGCAGCGACTCATTGGAGAAACTCAACCACACCTCACCGTCCAAAGCTGTACAACGTGAGTAAGAACAGATATAGACCACAAAAGGGTGGACAGAGTACAGTTGGGTGCAAAATAACCTGACATGTCATTTTTATATATATATATATATATATATAAAAATGACATAATATGAGAAAATACTTTTTGTGCTACTCTTTGCTAGCACCTAATTACAGCCCAGTAAAACTAAACCCTAGGATCGTATAGTGGATAAATCTAATTCACAC
>CABFOQ010027928.1:0-18727 GCA_900660455.1 Gephyroberyx darwinii | reverse complement strand
AATTTTTCAGAATTATCTTGCCCAGAAATCTAGGACAATCAAGTCACATTTTAGTGTAGTTTACTTTTATACATTTGGCAGCCATATGTCTGACTAGGGTAATCAATCTTCCTTCTATATGGCGTTATCATATGTGCTACATACATGATGTGAGTGAAATGGTGGTTAAGGTATGTGGTCAATGAAAGGCTTTAAATTATGGACAGCAGCATATCCCACTGTTTTATAGGTTTGGTATGCAGGCATCGCTCTATCCCCTGGGGTAAAACGTGATGAGAATTTTTTTCTCTTTTAGTCATGTGTTCTTGTAGTTTTTCTGCGGAGAGGAAGAACGGTTTCTTAGAAAGCCCCACTGTGACGTCACTACTAAAGGCAATACCAACACAGCATGCAGGTCCTCGTTTAATATGACGTGTCAGTTAACATGCACATGTTGTTGTAGTTCAAACAGAACAGTTTCTTAGCATTGTGACATCACAACGAGGGCTAATAACAACAAGGTGTGTGTAATATAATCTCATTCATGATGACTGGACATGCTCTTCATAAACTAACAAGACGAACCGACACATTTTGAGAGGTTATTGAACTTTTTCAAGGAGCTAGAGAGAGAAGCTCTCTGTAATTGCTTCTAATTCTAAAGAAAGTAGATGGTATAACTAAGAGTGATCACTTTCTGTTGTTGTTGCATGTACAAGGTGCATGCAAGAAATAGGAATTGTGCTGAAATTGACACAAATTGTGACATTTTCCTAAAATGATTTCCTTTTTTGAGTGATTTGATGAGTTTTGAGATGTAACCTCATTGAATTTCATGGACAATCGTGTGCTCATACCATTAATAAACATCTATTGTCCATAATTCTTATGTTTAATAGATACAGGGAAATCCCACCATCACCATCCCAGGAAATACAGTTTGCTGATGTTATACAGCTTCGGACATTTTTAGAAAATGTTCTTCCCTTGCCCAATAACAACATAAAAATCAATTTCAGTGGAATTCAACACAAGGGTATCCAGCTAAATGTGAGGGTTAAACAGACCAGATCCAAGCTCACGTTTCCTGGCAGCTGTAAGAGTGAGTCTCAATGATGGCTATCAGAGAAAAAGAGAGAAAAAACATCTCTGACCCTGTCGATCTGTGGTCAAACCTGCCCATATCATGTTGCGGTTGTCTTACTGCAGACAAAGTTCAAGGCTGCAGAGACGAAGAAGTGATAAGTTGATAACATAGGTTAGGAAAAGATAGAGTGACACATCTATAGATATAATACTTCTGTAGGTAAACATACAGATATGCAGACTAATAGTCACAATTCCTTTCAGGCTGAATTTCAAATCTCTCTCAGAAGTAAAGCTAATTAATAATGGCTACATCTTCCAAACTGTTATTTAAACACCACGATATGCTCCAGGCTTTTTTTGTTTTTGTTGGCATGAGACAGCAGAAAAGCCCTTTCAAAGAAAACTTCTGAATCTGAATCTCTTGACATCATTAATCATTAATATATCAACAAAAGGTCATGCACAGCTGGGCCGTGCCTGTTGCTTCCAGGGATGAATTGAACTGAAATCATGGAATGTTTTTGTAGCTGCTACATGTGTTAACCGTTTGGTGGAAAGACAAAACATTCAGTTTGCTTAAGATATATCTTTCTGATATATTTTTTCTTTTGATTGGTCTGTTTTCAAATTGACGATGCCTCAGCATGAGGGTAACATTTCACATAAGTATCCTTCATTTTGTATTTGTTTTTTGATGAAGTTTTGATTTCAATGTTAGATAGCAGAACAGCATGGCATACAGGATACACACAGAACAGAGAATCCCATTTTGTACAATAATGCAAAAGCATTATAAATTCAGAGCCATTTTTCAACTTCTGAATGTAACAACTGAATGCTTCTGAATGTGGAGGGTTAATCTGCTGGATAACACCTGAACCTGCATAAACAAAGCCCACCAGTTGGGTCCCAGGGCTTACGCAGGCATCACACCACGGTCTAACCTTTGGCCAGGTTGATGATGTTTTGTTGGTGTGCTCTTCCACCGGAGAGAGACCAGCACACACCACACACCAGCAGTTTGACCCATGTATGTTACCGCTAGTAAAGCTATCTGGATCAGGGTTGTTTGAAGAGCACATGGTCAAACTTTGAATTTGTTTTGATGGTGATGATCTCTTTGCCTTATATTAATACTGTCATAAGTCTGAGCAATCGAGTCAAATTTATTTCCGAAACTCTTTCAACAGGTTAATCACAAAGTGCTTTACAGAGCAACAACAAGACACAGGACACAAAGACACAAAGACAGATAAAAACAAGGGAACAGACACATCAACACTTACATATCCACGTGTGGATATGAGAGCACTGGGGCAATACCAACAAAGAGAAAAAAATGACAGACAAGCAAGAGGAGCTTAAAGGCTCCTTCAGCAGGGAAGGAAGGTACAGGAAAGGAATGCCTGGTATGATGGGAGCTAAGATAGATCATAACATGTGCAGAGAATGACCTAGAGGGTTACAGTAACGATCACAAAATTTTGAATTATGTTATTCTCCCATTTGTCCAAGGTGTTAATATTAGATTTATTACTGAGACGTAAGGTAGGTTGGTATGTATGAATGTCAGAAGATCTTCCTGATGGGCCCCTTGCCTCAGGAGAATAACACAGTGGAGAAATAATGAAGCTACTGAAGTTTTTTTTCCAGTTTCTCCAGTACATTTATGCATGAATTAGAATTTAAAATTGTGATCGCCCACGAAAGTAGATGAAAGACAGATAGTCTAGTGATATGTTATATTTGCTATCTGATAGGATATCATGTCAAACTTCAAACAAATATCTTTTTCTTTCTGATATCTCACACAGCTTGACCCTCTTGGGTCTTCCAACCTCAAGCACACATCCTCTCCAATGAGCTGGGGAAGGCATGGGCAAAGCAGGCAACTTTGTTCTCATCAGCAATATTGTTTGCTTTTGGTGGGATATGTTATTTACACATTTCCTATAGGGGACTGACTGATAACCTTTGAAAGAGAGCTTCAACGTCATTCTGTATCATTTTAGGCTGATAGGCATTTGAGGTAAATAAGGTTCAACATGTAGAGGCATGGGGTTTATAGAAATAAACAACCTAGCATAATAACAACTGAATGCTTCTAGTGTGGAGGACATGAAGGGTTATATTTTCAAGGGTTAGGGTTATGACACATATTATTCAGCCATAAGCAATGGGCTCGCCAACGTTGCCTGAAAATCTAAAAATCTAAAATCTAATCATTAAAAAATTAACAATGACAGTAGAATTCCAACCAACGCCAAATAATAATAATCATCATCATCATCATCATCACCACCATCATCATCAAAAAGACCGAAATAGGTCCAAAACAATGAATGGCTCAAAGAGATGCAGAGGAAAATTAGTGTTAGTACGCCCCCTAGATGACAAATTGCATAACCTCTGAACTCTGCACCGGAAACCACGTGGTCCAGCTTTTCACATGCTTAGGTAGCAACAAGAACAACTCTTCTTGGTTTTATATATATATTTTTATAAAAGCGAACAATTTGAATGAAACCATGTCAGGCAAATCGGAATTGAAAATCAACTCCAAGTTTGCGGAGAAATACGAGAAATACCGACAAAAAGAAGAGTTACAAAGGCGTAAGTGTGTTTTTGAAAGCTAGCTAGCTAAACCAGCAGGCTAGCAACCCAATGTGGAAACCAGTAGATAAGTAGGACCGTCCACGTCGCTGTCTCATGTGTAATTTACTGCGTCTCCTCGTTGTGTGAACGACAGGGATTAACAGCCTTTTGTCCTGTGTTTATCACTGTACAGTGAAGGACCGATATGGAGACCAAGCTGATGAGAGTGAATCTGGTTCTGACTCTAGCTCTGATGACAGTGAAGTGGTAAGCATCAGTGGCTTTGTCACTTTCCACAATCTCTCCTTATAGTTAACTAGACCCAACAGTACATCGGTGTTGTAGTTATATGTACCTACAGCAGTTGTGCTTGTAGTTGTCTAACTGTTAACCTTGTGTGCCCTTAGGAACTCGACCCTAAACTTGAAAGGGACTTCTATAGAACATTGTCACTGCTAAAAAAGAAAGACCCAAAAATCTACGAGAAAGATGCCAAGTTCTACTCTGAAGAAGGTATTGTCAAGCACAACCAGCAGTGTTGCTTTTGATAACATATTTTTTTGTAAATAAATAATCTCAATCATTTGCCTTCAGCTGCATCCACCAGTGACGCCAAGCCTTCCACCTCAGAGAAGGCAATCAAGCCCATGTATCTTAGGGACTACGAACGTAAAGTCATCTTGGAGAAGGGAGGGTGAGTAAACTACTCTTATGTAAACCTTTACAATATTTGATTGCAAACAAGTTGACGATGATTTGATGATTTCTTATCAACAGTAAATACGAAGATGATGACGATGAGAGTGACGATGAAGAGGCTGCCAAGAGAAGAGAGGTATGCTATGTTACAAAATAATGTCATTTCTTCAGGAATTTAGAGATGACAACTTTTACTAATCAGCACTGTTTACTTTTTAAGAGGGCCGCATCTCCTAGTTACATTCAGGAGCAGAAGGAGCTGAAAGAAAGGTAAGGCTCAAACAGTTTAGGTGTTTGGTGAACAACATTATTTACCGTCTGTTTACCACTTACCAACAACAAAATCTTTCTCCAGCTTCCGTAAGTTTGTCCAGGACAGTGATGAGGAGGGCAGTGAGGAAGAGGGAAAAGGCCTGCTGCTGACTAGGAGGACCAAAACACAGGAAGAGAAGGTCAGAATCAGTTGGACAACATGCCAGAGCTTTTAACGTCATCTTGAAATGGAGATGGTATAAAAGCAGTTGTTTTACTACAGATATGCTTTAACGTTGTCACTATGAAATCTACATCTGTCTGTAGGATAAAGAGGAGGAGGATTATGTGGAGTGGCTGAAAGGCCAGGCTGAGCTGGACGGTCCAGAGGAGGTGCAGGACATGGTGTGTGTTGGAAAATGTATTTTGGCAAAAAAAGGGGGGCCTTTTTGTCCAATGACAACCTACTAATGGCACCTGTTTATGTTGAGACAGAAGTACCTGAGGGACTACTGGAATGACCCCGAGTTGGATGAAAAGGAGCGTTTCCTGAGGGACTTCGTCCTTAACAAGGGCTACCTGGATGAGGATCAAGACGATGAGAGGTAAGTTGCTACCGGTCTGGATTTTTACTTGTTTCTATATTGCCTGTCAGTGAGAGTTGTGAAGTGATAGAAATGTAGAGACCATTCATATACAGAAATATAGAAAGCAGCCCGCATTGTACACTAAATGTTTCTGACCGCTGATGTATCAAGGATCCCGACCTATGATGAAGTGGTCCAGGATGATGTTGAGGATTCTGAAGAGGAAGGGGAATCTTTCTTGGAGCGCCAGGAGGACTTTGAGAGAACCTACAACTTCCGCTTTGAAGAGCCGGATGCCCAACAGATCAAGACCTATCCCCGCAACATTGCCACCTCTGTCCGCTCAAAAGATGAACGCAGAAAACAAAAAAGGGAGGAAGTGAAAGAGAGGAAGAAAAAGGTCTATCATTTGGAAATCTATCTTGACCCCTTCCATGTTCACCATTACCCTCTCAGCTTTTCTTTTTCTAATATTCATATGCCATTATCCATCGACTGACATAATCCTATCTCTCCTCTCTCCCCTTCCTTTGCACACTTTCCTTTAATGATTTCAGGAGAAAGAGCAGAAGCAAGAGCAGCTGAAGCAGCTGAAGAACCTGAAGCGGAACGAGATCATGGAGAAGCTGAAGAGGCTTCAGGAGCTGACTGGCAATGAGCAGCTGGCTTTTAGTCACGTTGACCTGGAAGGAGATTTTGACCCACAGCAACACGACCAACTCATGCAGGTGGGTGGGCTTACGTTCTTACATGCGGGCACACACACACAGATATAGCCAAAAGACTTCACATGATGGTCTTGGTTTTGCAGTGTTTTGTTGTCACTTTCCTATTTGCAGAAATTCTTTGGAGATGAATACTATGGAGAAGAAGAGGGAGAGAAGCCCCAGTTTGACGAGAATGATGAGCTTGAGGGTAAGCTTCTATCTGAATGCTTGGCAGAGGCAGTGCAGATGTTTGGTAGGTGCATTATATCAAGATATGACTTATGGCTTCTTTTGTGTGTAACAGAGCACTGGAACTGGGACACATGGACGGGAGAGGGAGGAGAGGAGGACTACAGTGGTGAGGAAGAATATGATGGAGAGGAGTGTGAACCCAATGAGCCCGTGAACTGTGAAGACCCAAACTTCATTGTGAGTCGACTCAGGTTTACAAAAGCATCATTTCATCCTGGTATATTCTTAGGCGTTCACCTATTTTGTGCAATAATAGGCTGGACAACCTGTTTTGTTGATGTTGGGAGGGTAAAGAGAAGGTTGCTTATTTCATTCTGTTGAAATAGATGGATGCAGACTATGACCCCAGTCAGCAGACTGCCTCCAAGAAGAAGAAGAAAAAGGAGAGGAAGAAGATGAAGAAGGAGGATATCCCACAAATGGGAAAGAAGAGAAGGAAGTCTCACTTTGCAGAAGTCATCACCAAAAACAAGCCTGTGTTTGATCCTCGTAAGTGTGAATAAACCGTTTGTCATTCATTCAGGGTTATTGGAGGGCTTTGAACTTTAATAGTGAGATTTGGGAGAAACATGATGTGACCTTGATTATGCATTTAAATAGCTGAGGATTATTTGAATTTCAGAGGAAAAAAGCTTTGAGCAGTACTTGGACGAGTATTACAAGCTGGACTATGAGGATATCATCGACGACCTCCCCTGCAGGTTCCGCTACAGGCAGGTCTTGGCCAATGACTTTGGCCTGACCACTGATGAGGTGAGAGTCCTAGTATGAGTATCTTAGCACATCCACTGGCCTGGCTCCAAAGTGCAGCATAATCTAGTATGTGGTTAAGACAAATAAGTATAATGGATATTTTATGTTGTCTGTTGATAATAAATAATGCTATAATTCCTGAGTCCTGCACTGATGAGCCTCGATGTGACTGAGCTGGTATTGTTTCCCTCCGGGGAAGACTCTGACCAGGAAATGATCTCAATTAAATCTTCTCTCTGAGCAGACCAGGGAGCGATTAGAACAAGCAGCAGCAAAAGCAAAATGTCTGGGTGAATTGGCTGTGCTGTATTCGGTCTGGTTGATTTTTGTTAAATGTTGAGAACAGATGTTGCACTAAGTCCACCTGGATGGTCCAAGAAGGTGCTGAAACTGATTCAGAAAGACATGATTTGATCTAATGCTGGACACTGTTTCTCTGCTAAGATCATAAAAGCTGATGAGAAGGAACTGAACCGATGGTGCTCTCTGAAGAAGACCTGCATGGTCAGGTACTGATTCTGTCCTTGATGTAAAACTGGTTCTGTTGTCTGGGATAAACGACTGCACTTTCAGCATTCTCTCCTCTTCTCTCAGGTCTGACAAGGAAGAGATGAGTGACTTGAAAAACTATAAAATCAAGGCACAGAATGAAAAGAAAAAGAGAGAAATTCTGAGCTCTGTATATTCTGAGTGAGTATTGTACAACGCACATACTGATCAGACGTACATCATATATGAAATTCAGCATTACTGTTGCAACACTGGCTAAGCATTCAACCTGATCTTATACTACAGGGAGAATAACGAGGGGGTGGAGGCCAGGGGCAAGGTGGGGAAGAAGAGAAGAGATCGTCTGAAGAATGCTGAGAAGCAAGGCAGTGGAGCAGAAGATGGTGATGCAGCCTCCATCCTGGACTCAACAGAGGGGACTTCAGCCCAAGCTCTTAGAGAGGCAGGGGGCAGTATTGAAGAAGAAGAGTTCCTGGTACCCAAGGAAAAGAAGATGAAACTGGACGAGGAAGCTGAAATGGTTATTACTGCTGAGGAGACAGCAGATAAAGCTGAGGAGGCCAAGAACAGGACTGAAAGGCCAAAGTGGCCCAAGAAGACACACAAGCATCCAGGTAGACGCCTCATATCGGGACCCCTCAGGGTGAAAATGCGCGGCCGAGAGTTCAGCGGACAGAGACTTAAGGCGTACGGACTGAACCCCAAGAGACTGTATTTCAGACAGCTTGGTAGACAGAAACGAAAAGAGCAGGAGAAGAAAGAAAAGCAGAAAAACAAGGAGTAATGGACAGTGCCCAGAGCCACTCATTATTTCTTTATGTGCTTATAGACAAGGTGAATAACAATCCAAAATGCGATCGAGTATAATGAGTTTCCAGTATAAAGAGACTTTTTATAGTCCAAGGAGCGATTGGGCTATGAAAAATCTGATTCCAGTCCGTTACCTCAAGCATTCGCTTTCCTAGAGAGTCCCCATTCCACTGTTGTATTACGTGGTATCAAGGTGGTTCTTTAAAACCACAGTCATGTTCACCATGAAATATTTAAACAAAAGTGAGGAAAACATTTTTCAACGACAGAGCTCCATGTATTAACCGAATGGGTACTATAGTTGTTCATAAGCTCTGTCATTTCTCCCCTGTAGGCCACAGATTATGGGCTCCACATGGAATTTAACATATTTGTTGTAAATATGGATTTACCTTTTTTTCCTCCAGTGTTTAATAATAAAGAAAATGGAAAATCCTCTTTCAAATTCCCTGCGCCCTGTACAGAGTTGTTATTGTTGTGTATTGAGTTGGATTTCACAAATGATCCACCGTAATAAACATTGTTTATTTGGTTCTAATTTGATTTCATGGTTTAAATGGGTTTTAAGCTAACTTAAAACCAAGCCACAAAAGAGAGCAGCTGAGAAATGAGTTACTCCATATGGACACTTTAAATATTGCATTCTGTGTAGTTTAAGACATAGCTAAATATAATCCACAACCTAAAAAAGCCACACAAAAAACCAACCTCATTTTCTAGTAATGATACACACGACGTGCTCGCATGTTATCATGTATTGTTTACGGCAGATCCACATGGACGTTTGAAACAAATAAATTTACTGGAGAAAATGTGTGAAATAGTTTAATTAGAGTCAATGTTTAAAAAAAATGTACCTCCACACATCACTATTCAGTTTATGCCATTAATTTCTACGGGAAAAAAATAGAAGAACAAAAGTCGAATAGCTTAAAAGCTATCAAAATTTTAATATACTCAGGTCACATTCTGACAGCAACATCAGAAATGGTGACCCCCATAGTTTTACCTTCCTGTTGTCTGCAATCATAAGTGCTTTGCTGTGTACAAACATAAGGTATGATGTTTCACCATGACAGATTTTGTTTAGTGTGAGCCCATATTTCACATAAATATACGCAGGTCACATATTCTGACAGCCGCCAAATTCGGGATCATACCAAATAAATGGAAGCGCCATGTCAGTATTGAGCGCGTGCACGTATAAGCGAAAGCGAGCATGTTCAACACGTGAACGCGAGTAGTCACACATTACGATGTTCACCAAGTTCAGTGTACTACCGGAAATGACGTTGACGCGCGCTGAAGGTCCAATTTTGAATCACGGAAAAGAGCAGTTTTCGGATTCAGTACTCCGGTATGTTGTATTTTGCCTGATATTGACGTATGTTTGGTTATTTCTTCCATAGACCCAGTCGTCACTAGACATAATGTTGGCAGCAGTGAATATAACCCGAGCCCTGTGAAAGTTTGCAGTATTTCTGTCTGTGTTTTGCTAGCCGCGAAGCTAGCGCTAGCTAGTGTCATTGCATGTTTATAAACAGGATAACGAAGCACGGCGGACGTTTCATGTAACTTAGCGAGTTGTTGCCTAACTTACTTCGTCAGGTTGAATACCAATGTATTATACTGCGGGAAGGGGAGTTCGCCGTCTCAGTGCATGTTTTTTATTATCTTCATCTGTCTTATCGTTTACTAATGTAGCTGCCAGTGTCCCCACAATGGCTCAAGCTAATAATTTTCAAGACCTCGAGGAGACGGGGGAGGCACTGGTCAACTTAATCGACAGCAGCAACACTGAGAATCAACTGAGGCTAGTGAGAGATGAGCAGCAGGCCTTTTTTGATCGACATGTAGAAACCAAGAAGATTGTCACACAGATTTTAAAAGGTAAGCGATTGGCTAATTAATTACCTATTGTTTTCTTTCCTTCTGTTAGAAATGACCCTCTCCACTCAATGCATTATCATTAAAATGCTAACTTACATACCACAGAAGTTAATATGATTTTGACATTCTCAAGTTGGTCCTATTATGTTCAAGCTACTCAGTGAAGAATCACTCACTACTCTTTTTGTTACCAACTATGCCAATCTCACTACACTAGAATTTTCTTTGGTATGTGTGTGTGTGTGTGTGTGTCATACAGTACGTCTCATCTGCACTGTATATGAGGTCATGTTACGTTATGTCTTGCAGTGTGTCAATCCAGTGTTTTATCTTGAAATGCATCAGCACCAATTAGCCAGGTCACACTTCTGGTGCACCTCTAATAAAAGTGATTCTGACTTGGACACTGTCATCTTTTTCTTTAAGGTTCTTTCTCATTCTTTTAACACTTGACATCTCCTTCTCTCCCCTTCATCCCCAGGTGTAGCTCAGACTGAAGAATGTGTGGGTCAGAGGCTGCTGGATATGGAGGAGCAGAAGAACCAAGTGGCGAAGGAGCTTAAGAGCCTGGAGGAGCAGCTGAGGCAGTACACAGCCAAGAGCCAGATCACTGACTCAGAAGTGCAGTATCTTTTGAACAACTGTGTATGTAGGGAGCCCTATATATTCATTATCGGTAAATTAACAGCCACCCAAGTGGTAAGCTGGTGGCCGTGCTTGGCGTTTCTTGTTGATTTAGTTTATAAAAACCAAAGATGCTGTCAAGCACTGAAACTGTGTTCGTGAACTACAATAACCATAATTCATAATGCCTGGTGTTTGTGCTGACACAAACTGAACAGAGAGGCTGAATCTTAGCCGTAGTTCCTGAACAAAGATAAGATACTAAGTTTGATGAATAAAATGTCAATAAGTATGCAGCCATAAAATATATAGATATAGATATATATTATAGATATATTTATGTTGGTGTGTGTACCGATGAAAGCTACCAGGAGGGTGGAAATCTGTGTTGGTATCCTTAACGCTGCACCAGGTTCCTGCAGCGGGAGCTGGAGAATCTGAGAAACACTGAACAGGAGCTTCAGACCCTGCAGCAGGAGGTGGATGAAGACACTACAGAGGTCATCCCTTCAGCGATGTGAGTCGCACAGATTAGATTATGTTACTTTCTTCACCATTTTGTCCCAGGAACCAGTGTTGCTGCTTTGAAGGCAAAATTAGCTAGTTTCCTATGACCTAAGGTACTCTTGTTTAACAATACATGCCAAAAATTGTTTTGGATTTATATTGAATACCCATTGCTTTCCCTTTCCTGCAAAATAGCATGTTTTAGTGGGGACGTGGCTTTACATTAGATGAATTTTGTTTTTCTGCAAGAACTGATTTGACATTACAATACATACCAAAAAACACTTTAGAAATCAAAAAGATTTACACATAACTGAGTTTGAGGCTCCCTTTCCCATTACAAGTTCCTTTCACTCTCCTGCACTTCATTCAGATGGGTGGTAGTTGCATTTTGGAATGGACTGGGTGCTAAATATTTTTGTAATAGATATTTTTGTGTTTGCTGATGTATTTTCCTTTTTCTTTTTCTCCCTTTCTCCAACAGATATGTTGCTCAGCTGTACCACAAAGTAACCAAGATCAAGTGGGAACATGACACAGAGCCGCACATTTTGAAAGGAGGTACTTCCATTTCATCAGTATTTTGTCACTATCATCACAGATACATTTTATTCTATCACACCCGATTTGTTAATATGTTGACACGATCAATGTTGGGTTTGTCTCTGTTTTTCCTTTTGCAGTGCACTATGGCGCAGACCTTGCCACTCCCATCAACATTGACACCTCTGTGCGATGTCAGAGTGATGTCAGTGACCAGCTGTGGGGCTTCGTCAGCACTGAATGGTAGAGGAAGGATGGTGGCTGATGTGGAGTCGAATGTCAAGAAAATGTTCGTCCTGTACATTTTGTTTGTTGCTTTTATATGTTCTGTATGAAGTTTTTGTTGTTGCTTTTATAATAAGTAATTACATATTTCAGTATTGTGTATTTGTGTATGGTGGTTGTTCTGGTAATGTTGATGTATTTCAGCAACATGGATTCCTCAGAACACTTTACTTAATCTGTGATAGGCTAGGCAGTGTCGGATGTCTGTCACTAGATGTCGCCGCAAAGCCATTTTTATACTGTGGCATGTTCGGAAATGGAAAATAGAGACAAAGAAATGCACAAACCCTGACAGTAAGACAATACAGTGAGATGGACGTCATGGAGTATAATGGTATAATAGTATAATAAGCCAACTCAAGCTTTGCTTACAAGGACAGTGACAATGACTTAGTGAGGACATTCATTGTGTTTGATATGTGGATTTGTTTGAGGTAGGTAGTTAACACTTCAGACTGTTCCTTGGCATATTCCATTATTGAGATATTTTGGTGCTGCATCACTACTATAGGCAACCCATAACTGAAAATGTATCATAAGGACCTTGAACATTCACTGAACTACCTAATACTGTGTTAACCTCTGAGGAGTCACACATGTTTCACCGATTAGCCAAAATACAGTGTCTAAAGAGCAATAAAAAGCATGGCAAAAAAAATTTGTTTGTGTGACTTATCTGTGTCTGCTCCCTAAAATGTCATATTTACCCATAGGTGGGTCTCAAGCTTTTATATGATGAGAACTGAAACTCATTTCTTTGTGAAGTAGTCTCTATCATGATGCTCCACCAGTGCAGCATGATGTGTGGTTAAGAGTGGGTAGGATGGCACAGTGTGTCAGAAGGTTTCATATTCACATTTATCATAACTAGCAGGACCACTCGTGAACGTGTGGTTTTTAGACTGTTTCCTTACGGTAAGCACGAATTAACTAGAATGTAACTCGTTTCTGCAGCTTCATCTGTTTCTTAGCCACAGCGGCATGCTGTATCAAGTGGTTTGTGGTTTGCGTTGGAGCTTTGAGAATTTAGCAGAAGTTAAGCTCATACATACATACTTGCTTTAACTCCCCTCATCAGTCTGGCTTGTTGAGAAGACTGAAGCTTGAATAATAAACAATAACAATTACAATACATGTTATTACACATGTTACTATACAATAACAATTCATCGCTTTATGATTTATCAACCTATCCATTGTAAAAATGTAAAAGTAGTTTGATTACAAAATGCTTTATATCCGTTTTTCGAAAAAAAGTTCCCTAATGTTCATTGTTTAATATTAAAACAATAGTTTGTCACGTCCTATGAAAGGTTACTATTTTGTGAGAAAAGGGCATACCAACAATCATTTAGAATACATGTCATCATTTTGAAGTGAAACTAAAATTCTTAGTAAGAGAAAATATTGGTTCTGTTATTTGTTTAATGATATATGTGCTTTACTGTAGTTTATATTAAATTGTGTCTTATCACACTGGTGAGTACTAGGTCAGATTTTATTTAACAGTAACAAATAGGAAGGGGATGGCTACCAGTGAGATCTGAAACGGTAATTATAACAAACAAAAGTTAAAAACCATACTGAGAAAGAAAACTCTCCTCTTGAGGTAATATTTCATTCTCAGGTTTACAAAATATACAAACACCAATGTAAATATTCACATACATTTATTCATTGTTTGAATGTACATTTAAAACAGACGTCATAACTTAAGTAATGTCATCATACAAAATGCAGCTCTGATAAGTTCAGAGACATAGTTATTTTATATACATAATATACTGTGAAGCAGTATGACAAATAGAAATCTTTTTTCCTATATTTTACATTTATGTACAGTATGACAAGCGAATTGTTCATTTTCTTCACTGTTATCAGTGGAAGTGTTTGCAATACATTGGAACCTACCCACATTCTGGTGTCAGTTATCTTTTGTGTGCTACAAGATTTTTTATCACCCGCAGTTCACAGGAAGGATAGATAAATATCATTTCATTGCATAAGAGCTGGACTTTCTCCAACAGGAAAAATGAATTCTCTTGTTTTTGTCCACAAGCTACAGTGGATTGTTGTCATATGATTGCCATATTCTAGCCCACTAAACCAGGAAGGCGTCAACAAGCCTCCACTATCTGCTTTATTGCTCTCAATCATATTTGTTGCTACATATGTTGAAGGGACCTCCAAGGCTGTGCAAACCAACCAGCACATGCCTCCGTATGACGTTTTCTGTGCGTCTCCAAACCACTGAGCCTCTGATCTTGGTTGAGGGGACTTCTACCCTGACCAAAGTTCAGATGACAGAAATTACATGGTTTTGGCAGTAGATTTTGGGTGTGGATGCTCCATGTTTGTAACAACATGTAATTATGTGCTACAGAGGGAGAGGAGATAAGGATCCCATCCCATGTTTAGTCTTTGGTCACAGTCTATGAAATGTGCAGCACCATTTGCTGTATTTATGGCAAACTTCCAGCATAGGATTCTGTTGTTTCATTTTGTGTACAAAGTCCGACTGATGAAATAAACTGATATAAAATAATTTTATATCAGTAGAGGGATGAGAGCCAAGGTGCACATTTCATCACTGTCCATGAAAGAGTTTTCACAGTATGAACTACTATGAAGGTATGGGAAATTGCTTTTTTTAATTAGCACTTTGTTGAAAATAGGTGTAGAATTTGAAGCAGTTAAAGTTTGGGCAAAAGAGTCTTTGTCCTGGTTTGGAAATCTGACTCTTAGATACATCGAGCTTATCTGTGTGTGAGGATAATGCTAAAACCGTCAGAGTGCAACATTAGTGGGACATTCCTGGCATACATGTAGTTCACTCAACCACAGTGCACGATTAAGGCACAATTCTAGAGAGAAACAACCGGGGAGTGACGGTGGTCCAACTCTTAGTCTGAATACTTGCTCTCATTACTCTGAGTCAAACTGTCAGTGGCTCATGACTCTGGGGTAGATGGCTTTGATAGGAGACGGTGTGAAGTTTCCAGAGGAGACCGTCGTCTCCAGCCCCTCCAGTCTGTGAGAGGCCACATCATTCTTACTGGTACTGCAATCCAGGAAAGGCATCCCGATCTTTTTCACTTGTCCATCTTTAGTTAGGAGGCAGTGTCGGCAGAGGAGTCTAAGGATGGCCTTCCTCATGTCCTTGCTGGTCAGGGTGTAGATGATAGGGTTGAGAAGGGAGTTGAACATGGCGATGCCCAAGAAATAGTCTGCCTTAAAGAGCACTTGGCAGGCTTTGGCTGGACAGCAAAAGTCCAGCAGCAGGAGGATGAAGAGGGGCAGCCAACATGCAATGAAGACTCCCAGGACTATAGTGACTGTCTTCAGCAGGGCCATGTACTTCTGGGACTTACGGTTAAGGCCTTTGCGCTGCGGACCTGAACCAAGGCGCTGGGTGTTGGACTTGACAATACGGAAGATGCGAACATAGAGCACTACAATGGACAGCAGGATGGCGCTGAAGACAGAAATGCAGAAGAGGATATAACTCTTGTCATAGAGTGGGAGGACAGTGGAGCACTGGTCCAGACGTCCCATACAGTTCCAGCCCAGGACAGGCAGGACTCCCAGGAGCACAGACAACACCCAACTAGCTCCAATCAGACCAAACATCCGCCCTTGCTTGGCCCCCTGGTACGGCTTCATCCTCACCATGGTAACATGACGCTCAATGGCAATGGCCAGCAAGCTGATGACAGAGGCGGCCAGCATGATGAACACGCCCCCTTCCCTCAGGAACCACTGCACTGGGGTCATCTTTAATGTGTTGGCCCCAGATGTTACAATATTCACCATGTAGGTGAAACCTGCTAGCAGGTCAGACAGAGTCAGGTTGCCCAATAAATAGTACATGGGCAGGTGGAATTTCTTATTCTTCCAGATAGCCAGTAACACCACAGCGTTCTCTAGCACTATAAGCAGGCACACCAGTAGGAAGACGATGGCTTCTGGTTTGAGTCCATCCCTCTCCTTCAGCTTGCCTGTGTAGTTGTAATGCTCCATGATGACTGCATTACTCTGGTACTCACGAAACATCCTGAGCAGGTAGCCTGCAGAGGGGGTGATGGGGACCACAGACGGGGCCACAGCAGCATAGGCAGCGTGGGAAGCCTCTGTTGCCATTTTTGGTATATATAGGAGTTAGATGCTGTTGTCTTTTCACCTTAGGATGTGCTTTTTAAATTGCATCCACCGATAGGGTGTCATTTAGTCCTTAGGTAGAGCATTATTTCTGCCTTCTTTGGAATCAAAGACTTGACAAGTGGTGAAGTATATTCCGCAGAAAACGAAAATAATAATTCTTCTTCTTCTTTTCTCTTTTCTTTTTATTCTTTCATGTAGGATTTCTTGTCTTGCTGCTGAGTTCCTACTTCATTGATGGTTTGAGAATTTTAAATCACAGTTTTTGAATGCCAAGACTATCCACTAGGAGGCTATGAGAGCCAGCCTGCAAGAAGACAAAACAAGAAAAAATGAAAGTATTAGTTAGTATTTGGCTATAACTGATACCAAATAAGTAAAATAATAATTAAAATCGGGCAGCAGAGTATAAAACACACATACAGTATTCAGCTGAAAAATGCTAGACAGTGACAGTCCAATCAACACATGAGACTAAATTCTGTAATATGAAACAGCGAAGTGAAAATAACCTCCAATGTAGAAAACGAATATTTGTCAACAAAGTGATGAACAAACTAAAGTTTCTAAAAAAAAAAACTAAAAAAACCCGCTTGTCATCCTGATGGGAGAAAAACATAAAAACAACACTGAAGTCATGATCAAAGCGAATGTCTGCTTTTAAATGAAGGTTTCTTCAAGCACGTCAGGTATTATATATATTTCTGAATGACACATAACGACCCCGAGGCCTCGTAGCAGACATGAGCGCTTTCCCACAGCCTCTATCTCTGCTGTTCGTTCAAATGCATGAATGCATTCATCTTCACGCATCTACATGCAGACAAGGAGAGGCACTGGTAAATCCTATTTGTACATAACGTACTCTTAGCGCACCGATTAATTACTTTTCATACTTTTTACTCAATTGGTTATTTATGTAATTTTAAATTACTACAAAGCTTTGTCAGAAATATGCGCATGGAAAATATTAAATAAGCCCTTGCTAAAAAAATAACTAAAGTAGCCATATACTAATACCTTTTTAGATAACAAGTATGCATATAGTGATAATGTAGGAGATTAAAAAAAAAAAAAAGTACGCAGGATATGCCAGAAAGTACGATAAACTCATTACTGAGTACCACAGACACACTGTAAGTCACTATAGGAATATTATAGGAGAAACAGAGAGGGGCCAGAAAACGCACCTGTAAAAACTTGAAAATATCCCGTCAACTTTGAAGAATCAGCAGTTATCCCACGGCCTGAAGAGGACATGCTCTGTACATCAACCTACACCAAAGTGACATTTGAGTGTGGTGTGGGAATGGAGTGGGGCAGGACTCAACATGTGAAATGGGTTGGTCTTAGTGTTTGCATTTCAACGATTTGCCTCCCTCCCACCCTGACCTCTCGCGTCGTCTGACTTGTCCTCGGGAGGCTTGATGACAGATTATGTGTTTCTGTTTGTAATTATAACAGAGGTAGAAAGTGTTGGCTGGGCTTTAGAAGCTTGCCCTCAGGTGAACTACATATGCTGGAAGATGTGGAGGGCGTTTTTCAGTCCGTTTGTGTTTGATATGCTGTTGATTTGTGATTAAAGTATCAGGTTATTAGATCATTACCGCAAGTTGCTCTTCAGGTTTAGCTCACCCTCTCCCTCCCTCTCTCTCTCTCTCTCTCTCTCTCTTTCTCTCTCTCTCTCTCAATTTTATAAGAGTCAAAAATAAAACAAGTTAATTTATCAATGGGAAAATTATTGTTTTGAGAAATTGGTGTCTACAAGTGTTAATTATTAACAATGTAATAACTACAGTTTCTCTGGTGATCTCTAGTCTAGTCCTGTCTGCCAGCATGATTAACTGCTCCCCAACCATTGAACCAATAATTAATGAATCAGATTAACACATCACAGACCTTTAACCCCATATAGGCCAGATTGCAGCCTGACCAGGTCCCTCTTGGCCGTTCCACAATCTAGATTACAAACAAAGAGGTGATCGAGACCTTTGCCTTCAGGGAACAACCAGCCCGAGGAGCTTAGATGGGCTAAAATCTTTTAAATCACTTCTTAAAACTCACTTTTACAGACAGGTTTTTATGTAATGATATTGTATTAATTGTCACTGACCCCCCTTTATGGTTTACTTTTATGTTTCTTGTCTTGCATTTGTATTTTGTATTTTAATCCAGGTCGCAGAACTACCAGTGTCATTTATCCTGGCCACACTACTGTTCATCGTCACTCAAAAGCATGTTGTTGAACTACATGAAAGTTAGTATTTCTAGTTTGACATTCAACTCTTCAAATGTATCGTATATAGTCAATATTCTGCAAAAACCTCGGTATTATTGCCAAAATTGTCTTTTTTTTTTATTGTTGCCCATGTGACTTTCATATTTCATAATTCATTTTTAATAATGTGGCCTGGTCCCGGGGCTGAGTGTTAGAAACAAGGGTGCTGCATGACACTGCATATCCACAACGGTACGATATTCCAAGAA
>CABFOQ010027921.1:3320-15090 GCA_900660455.1 Gephyroberyx darwinii | reverse complement strand
CAGCAGGAAGTTTATATATATACGTTTATAACAATAATCAGTTCCATAATGAAAAGTACAGATGTGAGAGAGAGAGAGAGAGAGAGAGAGAGAGAGAGAGAGAGAGAGAGAGAAGCTAGTCATTTAACATTTGTGGATGTTACTGTCTCATGATCTTTCGTACTTTCTTTCACTAGTCGTTAAACAACAGTCACCAAAACACAACTTTGAGGTACCTCCACTTCAACACCATAGCCCCACCTCAACCACTGTCTGTAAACCTGGGAAACCATTAAAACACACACACACACACACACACGCACACAGACAGATTCCAGGGTTTGTCCGGGACAGCTTTGTGGAAACTCATGCTTTGAACAACAATGAGCAGCCTGTGGCAGTAGCCAGCCTGAACCACAGTCTTGGCGGGGCTACAGAGCAGAGCAGAGCACAGACCAGTGTAAGTCTTTGAGACTTTTGTTCCTCAGTGAAGCGAGACCGGTCCATCAATAAAGAGCCTGGCCAGGTGCTGGAAAACGTGGAGGCTGGGCCAAAGTAAAAAACGCTACGCTAGCTGCAGAGTTTGCACAGGCTGTCCTTCAAACCGCTGAGGCTGGAGCTCTCTCGACAGAGGACGGATGGGGAGATGAATCTGCCAGCCCACGGTGGGAGGGAGGGATGAAGGGAGCAGCGAGGTATAGAGGGGGAAAGAGGGAACTAGAGGACAGATGCTGAATGACACTTGATATTGATCTCAGCAGCTAGACAGGAATATGTCTGATATATCTGCCAATACTCTGATATCATGGAGAATGCCTCAAAATAACCACAAGAGGGCGGAGCAATTCTTTAGGGCAGAGGTTCTTCAACTATTTGAAACAATGAAAAAGAAGAACTTTGTGTTGTCTGTGGTTTAGTGCAGGATAACAAAACTGGGTATACTGTAGAGTAAGAAAGGATCAGAATGACCGCTCTTATATGCTCTCCTCTTGTTCCTACTTCTCAAGTGAAATGATGGTGAAATCAATCTCTTTTGGCAGGAGGGAAATAGGCTGGTTCAGAATATGATGTATACTGTGAACATAAGGGAGAGCCGTGTGAAAGATGGAGGGATGAATGACAAGAGGGGCCACAAAGGGCATAAATGAATGAGGACGTATTGACTAACGCGTAGAGTAAAGGCTGTTTTATGGTCGTAAGGCAAGTGTGTGTGTGTGTGTGTGTGTGTGTGTGTGTGTGTGTGTGTGTGCGCGTGCATACGTCACCCACCTCTCCGCCACATTCCGGGCGGTTTGGAGGAAGCGGGCGTGGTCGTTCTCCTTCAGGCTGTGATCTGCCTGTGTGATGAGGGCGCTGGAGCGCTCCAGACACTGACGGCAGTTGGCAATCTGCTGGGCCAGCTTACGCAGCTTCATCACCTGGGACAAACACAAATACACATTGGCGTGTTGTTACACCACTAACCACTAATGTACTTAAAGACCATGACATTTAACCCTTACTCCAAAAAGTTAAACTTTTCCTGATGACATCTGGTGACTCCACATTCTGACATTTGGATCCCACAAGATAGTAAAATGATAGATGCCACACACACACACACACACACACACACAATATAAATGCAGGCGAGCACAGCTTTGAGTAGGCAAAGACAGGAAAACACAAAGACACACACACACACAAGCACAGGGAGCAGGGAGGACGGAGCTCAGGTTATGGGGTCACGCTGGAAGAAATCCCATTGGCTCGTCATTCTAACAAAGACCTGGTGGCTGCGTTGCGCAACAGAAGGGTGGATGTGGTGAACATATTCCTATTGTCCTCTGCTATCATGAGATAACACTGAGAGAGAAAGGAATGGGGTAAACATGTGTACGTGTTGTGTGTGTGTGTGTGTGTATGTCAAAGAGCGAGAGAAACTGTTATGCATCTTATCCAAGCCAATCCTCCCTTCAGTTTCACCGCCTCCGCCTCACAAACACTCATCTATCTCCATCACACCTGGGCTGCTGCATCCCACAAATTATAGATCGGCACAAGTTCCAGGCTGCAGTGGTCGGACACGAGTACGGTACTGATTCTTACGAGGCTTATTCCACTCAGTCTGGTGAATGCAGCCTCCTGTTAGCGAGTTTACGCCACAAACGTCCGGGCCTGCACGAGTTCGCATCGTGTTAAGTGATCAAGATGAGGATGTGCTTTTGGTATGTTTCAACTGCAGCCACATGAAGTCCTGAGTGGTCAGAATAGGTGCTTGACCCTAGAAGATGTTTTTTGTGTCAGGCGGTCAAGGGTGAGAGACTTCACAGGAAATGGAGATCTTGCAGTATCATGTGTCTGTCTCTGTCATTGACTCCAGGTGCAACACAGACAACCAGACAAGCTGTTTCAATGCCCACACACACATACACACACACACACGCGGTCAGATGATGCAGTGCCTTTTGACTATAATTTGTCTACGGATGCGCTGTAATATTATTTCCGACTGAGCATAAGGAGGCTATTCTATCCTCATTCAAAACCAAAGTAATCTATTTATCTCCATTACCGCTCACATCCTGGTTACACAAACCAAATTACTTTAGTGAAACTCTCCCTGGAAAAGAGCACATGCTGCCTGCGAAACCTGGAGATCGTGAACCAAAGGTGAGCGGTGTAATGCAATACCCTTCTTGGTGATGATCAAATGAAGGCTTTAAATGTCAAAGGCTAAAGATCAGTTGAAGTGTCCTGCTTTCTAAAAAAGCACCCAGTAACTGCTAAACAAAAACAAGGACAAGAGCATATATGACATTTAAAGTGTTTTTAAGGAATTACCCGAGCTTATTTTTGCTTGCAGGACTGGAATCACACAAAGCAACACTGGGTGGCAACAGGTGATAGCTCGTCATCAAAAGTGCTCCGAGCGTCAAAACACTATCTCCGTTCACGCTGTGGAAAGAGCTGCCCCTGCTTAGCAGCCTCTCTGAGCTGGCGGCTTAATGGAGTTTTCAACAGAAACCTTAGGTGCTCTTCCTCTCAGTAAACCGGAATCTGTTGTCACCGTTAACAACATTTGAGCAGGTTGAGCCGAGAGAGAGGGAACAGCGAGGGGGATTTAATGGACGGCGCAGACATGGCAACATCTGACCCGGACAGCATCGTCCCGTCCCCTCTGTCCCAAAATGTGTGTGTGTGTGTGTGTGACCTACTGTAAAGACTCATTAGAAACGGAGATGGAATGGCCTCTTTAATCGTAGCTTAAATGTTCAAGCGCCTTCTTTGTTCTAGTTTGTTCTTCAACGGTCTCAGGGTCATGAAATAAGGCTGAAGCTGCAATACTGGATTTTGTTTTCAATCTTACCTAAAAAAACCCGTTATACATTGAGACTGTGACCCTCATCCTCACTGCTCACCTTAACAATAAATAGAGCATGAATGATAAAAACATATTATGATCATGATGAAGATAACAAGTTTTTTAGACACAAAGTGAAAATTAACCCTCAAGGCTATAAAGGAGAAGTTAAAAATAGTTTGTAGAGAGAGAGAGATATGATAAACAACAAAGACACACGCACACACACGCACGCACACACACACATATTCACGTACACACACACACACACACACACACACACACAAGGGCATGGGAATAGTCTGTGTTTGTTTGTGCAGGGAAAGATTAAGCATGACTGAGCCTCCTTAGAGACAGAGCTCGTTAAGAGGAGAGGAGATACACAGCCCAGACACACACAGCTCCTTGCTGTATGTGTGTGTGTGTGTGTGTGTGTGTGTGTGTGTGAGAGAGAGAGAGCTCCTGCACAGCTCTGCTCAGCATGATCAAGCCTGCATAATCCTGTTGGTTCTGCTGGGGAGTCACCTTTGAGCACTTTCCTTTCCTTTCCTTTCCCCTCTCCTTTCCTATCCTCTCCTTTCCTCTCCTCGCTTGATTTACTTACTTGACCCTTATACAGCCTCAAATATGAACACATCACCTGCAAGTTAACATCAATCAAGCGACTCCTCTCGCTTCTCATTTGTGCTTATCTTTACTCTCCTCTCCTGCATTTCCCTCCCCCTACCCTCTACCAGACAGACACAGCTCAGACGCAGACTCTCAGGAGAGCAAGTCTTACACTTTGCAATCACGGTCACACACGCACACACACGCACACAAACACACACACACACACACACACACTCCGACACACACGCCAACTTCAGTCCTTCTGTTGAGTGTTTAGAAATCTCTCATCTTTCAACAAAACTCTAGCTGCCTTTAGACGAGCTCCAGCAAGCACTTAAAACTTCACTTCTGGGAGAGCAAGATTTGGAGTTTGCCTCTGTTCTGAAACCCCAGGAACTCAAGGAGGGACAAAATACCTGGATACACACGAACATGGACACATACACACACTCTCTCTCACTTCAGAGTATTGTCTTATCCGTTTCTCCTCCATGCGGTATGTGTTTTGGGTAAACAAGCTAGCGTAGAGCACCTACAGTACCACAACACCTGGACAAATATATTCTGTTCACTTCTCCTCTCATATCCGTTCTGTTTTACTAGACTGTTGTTTGTTGGCGGCCCTAAACGGCAGCAAGAGGGAACTGAAATAGGAAATCTAATCATTGCGACGTCAATAAACCGCACCCTCCTTGGACCTGAATGTCCTGTTCTCAGTGGCTGGTGGGGATGGAAGTGGGATGCCCCTTTCTATTGCAGCCCCACTTTGCAATTTAAGCTAATACAACGGCTGTATTTTTACAAAAAAAGAAAATAACTTAACTTAACTGTTCTTCTTTTTTACATACAAGGTTTGGCATTGCTGGAGGGAAAGACTTTATTTGAGCTTACCTACATTTCAGTAAAATGTTGGAAGTTGGAAGTGACTACATCCCAATTCCCTTGCCTACTTTGTTTTTTACCTTTTCCCACATAAACTGTATCCATACTCTTTCTTCCTGTGACCTCCAGGAATTTCACAGACAAATATTGCCAATGGTGGGATACTTCCAGGACATTAAGGTTTCACAAAAAGGCAGCGAGGTGTTTCAGGCCTCAAACTATATGAAACCAGTCCACTGGTTTGTGTCTTTTTCTCTGTTAAATAATCACAAGGATTTAGCAGGACAATTAGGGGAACCGACTTAGTACCCTATAGTATTTTCTAATAATTTACAGAGCAAAATAGCAAGAGTTGAAACTGCTGCTGAAGCCACCGCTCTTTCCATAATATCATCCCCATTTTAATCTTCCTGGGGCCCAAGTCTTTGGTCCTGAGCCAGACTTGGTAAGTGGAGAAGTTTAGTGGTGTGCCGGAGGATAATTTACCTTAGACTCCTTGATTTTAACGGCGATGACCTGTTTCCTCTGGCGGATGATCTCCACCAGCTCATCACACTCCTCCACCAGCTTGGCTTCATGCATGGCTGTGTTCACCTGCAGAGAGAAACACACGTAAACAGTCTGATAGGCCAAACAGGCTCGGTTGGACACACACACACACACACACACAGACACAGACACACATAGACACACACACACACACACACACACACCTGAGTACATGAGCTCACCCTTACGCATACTAACTTGATACGGTTGAAATACGGTCTAAGCTTTCTATTCTATTCTATTCTATTCTATTCTATTCTATTCTATTCTATTCTTTTCTTTTCTATGGGAATGACAACCTAAACAGATGTTTGATTGCGCAACATCGTCACCATTTTATTATTATACAGTAAATACAACAAATGTTCTAAAATTCATGAACAGGACAACATGAACATTTAAAACCAAGCTGTCTTCAAACATTGTGGGGTTAATATTGATTATTATGCTCATGCCTGGGTTTTGCTTAGCTGGGTCTATTCCTTTAATAAAGAAATCACCAAACAAGCTAAAACAAGACCTTGTAAAGACTTTCATTAATTCACTGTCAGAATGAGTTTATATCATATCAATTTAATAGAATCTGTAGTTTTATTAGGACCAAAGTTGCTCATCTGCAGATCAGCATATCAGACCAGCACTAAATGAACAGCCACCTTAGCCAACTGACTCAAAAGAGGGCGATGGAAGACTTGCTGAATCACCACATTAAGCCAACAGATCTGACAATTGTGAAACCCAGCAATGCAGTCCACTGCAGCAAACAGCCCCAGAAGCCTCAGAATTGCCGAGACACTGACAGGAGCAGAAAAGCTAACCTAGCATGTGAGGAAAGCTCAGACAGGTGAGAAAGCTTGGGAATTCACTGACTGCGGCAGCGCTTTCATCATCCAGGGACATTTGACCCGATATAAGAGGATTCACTCAGGACAGAGGGTGTGCCAGTGTTCTGACTACGGAAATAGTTTTGGGTCATTTCTCTCTAAATTCTCACAAGAGGACCCACATGGAAGAAAGGCCATTTCATTGCACCACATTGACTGTGTTACAAAAACTTACACAAATCAATAAGTCTAAATACACTGTCAAACTGAGGTTTCTCCACCAAATCCAATGTAAAGGTCCACCAACATGTACATGTGGGTGAGAAACCACATCATTGCTCTGAATGTGGCAAGTCCACTGCTGTGGGTACTTTGATGGGCCAGAAAACGCACAAAGCAGAGAAACCATATCACTGCTCTCTCTGCCACAAGAGTCGTACTTCATCCAAATGTAAGTTGAATTAATCATTTAGTAATGTTTAAGTCATTTATGAACTCTGAGCAGCAACAAGTCAATAAGTGAAATACTAACTAACAAGGGAGCATATTAGTGTTATTGTGTCAGCACCATGAACAACAGTAAATAACATCAGCTCCCACATCATTAAGCTTTCATGATTTGGTTTTCAAATATACCATGGCTCAGGATAAGAATAATGTTCATGATGTTTTGTAAATAAATGAAGTTTATTTAAAAGGGTGTATATTGAATGAAGTCCTCACGGGCAGAACAGCCACAATACTGGACCCTGATTGGCCGACGACAACAGAAAGGATTAGTTCATTAGAAACAATACCTCTGCCCTCACAGCGACAGTAGCTCTGTTAGACACCGATGTCTTTGTCGACACATGCTGGTGAGCCGTTACAGCGGTGAGCAGACTGTATCTTTTGCTGAGCTGGCAAACCTCATAAGAACCCACTGTGAAGAGAGACCATAACACTGCTCTGATTGGGGGAGGAGCTTTATTTGGTGTTTGGTGTGGCAGTCTTAAGGTCCACCAGAGATTACATCCAGGGGAAAGGTCACAACAGCATTGCAGTGCAGTGAAGCTGTTGCAATACTTGTATGTTGAACTGGTAGACTCACAATACAGCCCTGGCTACGGTACTACACTACAGAGCATTTCAATGCAGAGATTGCTCCCCGTCCATTCATTTCACAGGGTTGTGACTTTCTGTCATGCTACAGACAATCAAACTACTTAGCCTCACAACCTAGTCCCACTCATCACTCCACAAAGCTCATTAGCAACACTCAGATCCACTTGAGCCTCATTATTCACACACACACACACACACACACACACACACGCACACGCACGCACACACACACGCACACGCACACGCACACAGACTCTATTTTCTTCTAAATTCAGAGCCATCTTATGACTGCAGGTTAGTAATTAAGCAGTGCAGCCGTCCAGGATCACTGTGAATTACAACTGAGCTGCCTGGCAGATTTCAGTTACTGAAAACAATCTTCATCCTCCTCATCCTCTTCCTCTTACACCTCCCCCAAAACCTGCTCCTCCTATTCCTCCTCTGCTACCACCTCCTCACTTTCTCATCCTCCACCCTGCTACACGAATATCTCCGATGGGAACACTGTCGCCTACAGTGCACCTCCCTATCCATCAGGCTCCCCTGCAGGCGTAGTGAAATCACAGCAACATCCCCAAGGGAAAGCATGGATCTATTATGTGAATATATGAACAAAGACCACAATGAGATTGAATACAGTTTCATGTTTCGGGTTTTCCTGTGTGCAAACTGCTGTGAAAGTCAATAAAAACACTGATTGAGAAGGAATGAAGGAAAAGATTCTATCTAGAGATGTACCATTTCTTTCTCATTGCAATTGCAAGTAGCATTAGTCAACGGGATCTCGTTTGTCGTGTTTACGCTCATCTATTCTCACTCTGCTGCACATTCATTCTTGCTCTGCTGCACATCTGACATTTCAGTGCGCCAGCCAGCATCATGGAACATTACCTCATGGAGCCAAAACAGGAGGACAAGTAGCCTTAGAAAATGCCATGGCGCTGTGTTTGCACAGGCAATCAAAATGCTATTCCACACTGAGTATTAGTAAGCACAACAAAACGGCAGCAGGATGATAAAACCCTAAATCAGAGAGAATGCCTCAACCTGTGGTCCACCTATGGGTGCTATCATAGCCTATGATGTCACAACTAGTTACCAGGTAGTTTTCTACCTACTAAAGGACTACACCGACATTTGGGGAATTTGGCCCGCTGGTGAACTTACCCTTAATGTGACCAAAGGATTAGCAAAAAAACACAACACCAACTCTGGATTACAAAAGGTCTATATTTAACACTGATCACCTTCATAATAAGAAGGGGGAAAATGTGGTAGACGATCAGATGATGATGGGAATCTGCAGGCAACATTTGAGAGGGCAGAAACAAGGAGCCATAGAATGGCTTTCAGGTGAAAACCTTGTATCTCCAAAATGTCAACGTTTCAGCAACTAAGAAAAACAGCATTGTCAAAGCTTGATGACAATGCATGTTTGACTTTATCCAATAGGCTTTGAAAGGCTTTCATCAGACCACGTGGTTGTAGAGTTTTCTCAACCCATAGAGGACCATGTAATCCTTCATGTGAGGAGAAAACATGGAAATCACTACGATGTTCCCACGTGACGACAGTGATATGCACACCAATACCCTGATTACTGGGAGTAATCAGCTTAAAGCAATATTATGATTAACATTTACATGGTCTGAAGGAACATGATTTCTTTAATAAGCTAGTTTACATGGATTCATTTAATAATCGTTCTAGCGCTCGCAACTCCTGCACTGCACCATGTTGTCTGGTGTGTCAATACAACATCTGGTGATTGATGTGCAGTCTGAAAAAGACAAAAAGACAAAAGAAACCTGACTAAGGTGTTTACATGCCCTAATAAATCAGAAAATTGAGCAGAAATCTAGACGTGTTAGTCAGAAACAAGATGAATCATCCCTCCAAGTTCCATTAAATTCGACCGGTGGTGTAGCAGTTTCTGACCTCTGACCTCCGATTTTGACCTTTAATTACAATGAATTTAAAAGTCGCGGCTATGAGGGCTGGTGTTCAATTATCACTCTGCATCTGTGTCCCTTTCTCCTGCTGAAATACATGAAAGTACAAAAAGAACATCATCCATGGTTTCAGTTTAATTTAGAGCTGTTTTGGAACTGCAAATGGCTTTGGAAAATAACTGCTCCAATAACCACCAGAATAAATCACACAAATGATCATCATGCACCAGTAGAAAGGCAAAGAGAGGCGAGACGGCGCCTGATACAAAGGCTTAGGCAGCACTGGAAGCCATCTACACACACAGTTGATTCAGATTCGACACACAGCGGGAATGGGTTCAGAGGATGTAAGCCTGGACAGGTCTTGGCTTATGATTAACAGCGTGTTGCTTAATCAGACGTGTGTTTAAACCCACTAGACCTCTGTCTAATGTGATATTCCTTCCTGGTTCCGCTAGTCCTAATACACACATGCTTACACAGCGCGCACAACCTTCATATGAAGCTAATTTACTTCTCCTCCCAGGTGCACAACACAACCTCCAGGGGTTGCAAACACCTGCCTCTCCTTTGACTGCTTCAATTCCTCATATTAGCCATGCTAGGCTGACGCTCCCCCAATGTTAGATAGAGTTTGTTAGCTAGGCTGCAGATGCGCCATGCTTTATTAAAGAGCGCCCTCATTAAAAACCGCGCCTCATCGCAATGCTGATATCTGTTATGTGAGGGTAAGCTGAGCAACCTCCTGAGTGTGAGCAAAGACAGAGAGAGAGAGATAGAGAGAGAGAGAGAGAGAGAGAGAGAGAGAGAGAGAGAGAGAGAGAATCTGAGGATAAGCCGTGGTGATGGCTGCATGCGAGGTGGACTGTCAGGGGAGAAAGCTTACAAACTAAAAATCAAGAACTTCCCCACATTCACACATTTAAGACTTTTGTCTGGCGTACGGGCCCTAAAAGTGGTATTATGTAAGCATGGCGGAGGTTCCCTGGGATTTTGTACATAAATCTGCTCAAACCTCGTACGGAAATACAAATGAAGCGCTGTGAATCCTGAGGCTGCACCTGAAGAGTTCAAAATAAGATGTCCAATTTCTTCTTCTTTCTTACAAAATGCAGCCATGAAAATGAAATCAATTAAAATGATGAGCTAGCTTAACTTTTACTCACAAAAGGGTAAGATGTTAGAGGAATGGATTGAAACCCACCAATTATACGTTCACAATGTAGCCCAGTCTAATGAGGTGACTTGTGCTACTGTCTCTGGTGCAGAGGAGGGAAATGGCAGCCTGCACCAGACAGAAGATGGCAGATTGTTGTGTGAAAGGACAGAGAAAGTGAGTAGCGGTGAGAGAAAGACGAGGTGCACGGAGGTGGCCAGTTCAGCGTCAACAAACAAGCACAGAACTTTAATCTGGTAAAGATTCATGCTAAAACAGCTTTGAACTGATGTCAAAAAGATGCTGACTCCAGAAGGTGAAGCAGGTGGAAGCTATGGACGATTATGGTTTTTCATCCTTGGTGAAGACCGCCTTATCGATTGTATTCATTCAAAATGTTTGCTGGATTAACTGCTTGTCTCCAACAGGCTCTTCTTTCCAGCCGCCTGGCACTGAACAGATGACAATCACCGCAAACAAGTCACGCCGCCGTGCTGTCCACAGTTGGCGGGGGTATATGTCTCTGTTGGCAAGAATTCTGCACTCGGATCTGACGCTCATTAAGCACAACGGGTTTAAAAATACTCCACCAGATATTGGTATAAGGGGAGCGGCCTTCTGAGGGAAAAACACCCAACGCATTGTCAAGTGAATGCATCGTTTTAAAGTCCTACGGAGGGATAACAACTCCCCGAGGCGAGCCCCCGGAGAATGCAGCTGCATTGCTGCTGAAAGCTGATTCACTCTGTGTTTGATCATATCTTCGACTACCAGTACAGTACGAGACAAACAAGGAAGGAGAGGAATCCAGGTCACGCTTAAACCCCTTCAGAGATTTCTTTACTTTGCACACCCCAAATCTCTGTTTTTCTCTCTGTTGCATTATTAGTGAGTGTTTTTTTCCGCACAGTGCTTGTATCTGTTCCGGTCAGAAAGATCATGGTTAGTCACGCTAACTTCGCCTCCTTCCTCTTCCTCCTCCTCTTGCCTTCCTGTCGCTGCTCTTTCCCTCCCCGCGTTTCTCCTTTCCTTTCATTTCCTTTCCTAACCCCTCCTTCTTCCCTCCTCACCCCTCTTCCCCTCTCCTCTCCTGTCATCCATTAGGAGCTAGTGTACGTTAATGCAAGCTCACCTGAAAATATTATCCCGCTTCGTTTGTCCCATTAATAATTAACACACGGGACGACGTGTGCGCGGGGCGGGGGGGGCAAACATATAGTTTCTTTTGATAATTTGCTGAACAGTTACCAGTCGACGGTGCATGTTCTCCCCCATGCCATCGCTCCTCAATTCTTTTTGATGAATAAGTGATGAGATGCTGTTGTTGTTGGCGGCGGCGGTACATTGGTATGCAGACAGAGAGAAAAGG
>CABFOQ010027910.1:0-16838 GCA_900660455.1 Gephyroberyx darwinii | reverse complement strand
TATTATATGATTTTATATCATTTAGACTTTTTCCTCCTTGTTGGCCTCAGCATGCCATTTGACAATGGCAAAATGAATATGCCACCATGAAAACCGCTATTTTGGTTTAATGGTATATTCAAGAGAGGTGAGGAACAAAACCTGCATGCACGTGACAAAATGGATGGATAACAAAAAGAAAAAAGGCTAACGCACTGTAAGGCGTTGGTGCTGACTGAAACGACTCTCCTCACTCTTCTTCTCTTTACCCTCCCCTCCACAGACTCTGTTAGAGCTGGGTTCGAGCGTGAACTATAAGGACGGCCAGTCTCTGACGCCGCTCTACCACAGCGTGTTGGTGGGGGGGGATCCGGCCTGCTGCCTGCTGCTCCTCAGGCACAACGCCACGCTGGGCTGTACCGACGAGAACGGATGGGCCGAGATACACCAGGTCAGGGCTCGAGGTTAACGACCACCTGCTTTTTGTTCAGCTCGCTGTCTTTTGTTTCACTGCTCAGATGCAAGTGTGCCATCTGGTGGACGTTGAAGGGGTTACAGCAGGTTTTACTCTCGCCACCATCAGTTATCTCCCCTCCAGCTATGAAACGCTGCACTGAAACAAAAAATATCTTTAAATAAATAGGATTTAATGGGATTGAATGAATGAATGAACATCTAACGAGGGAATCCCAAAGACAGTAGATGGATGTTTATTATAGACGGTCAAATGCCCTTCAGTTGGCAGATTGAAATGCTTGTTCACAACAGCAATTCACACTATACAATACTTTAGGTTTCTACGGTTGTACAGCTTAACTTTCTGCGTGTGTGTGTGTTTAGGCCTGTCGCTATGGCCACCTGCAGCACCTGGAGCAGTTGTTGCTGTGTGGAGTAGACATGTCCTCCCAGAATGCATCAGGGAACACGGCCCTGCACATCACGGCTCTATACAGACAGGTGGGACCCACACACGACCCACACACAAATACAGAAACGTTCATGCACAGCCAGACATTCAGAAAATCTATAGCTTAAATTCATGCAGATACACACACGCAGACATACAGTTATGCATTCATCCACACATAGATACACACACACTGTTTTGTTTGTTGGTGTTAGGTTTTGCTGCAGTCTGGGCTTGTTGTAAATAAATACTTGAAAAAAAAGCTTCCTTTACATCAATGTTACATTTTATCTCCAAAAATTTGGAAAAGTGATATTCAAGCAACTTCTAGAAAGAAATCATATTTTTAGATTTTGTGCTCAATCTGCCCTCCTTGATGGTCTCCCGATGAATGCACTGAGAACAGCTCTGACACATTGATCCTGCTTTTTAATCGATCAGATTGAGAAACTGGGTCTGAACTGTGATCAAATCAAAAAGAAAAAGATTCAGTGCCTTGTGGTAATAATGTTCCTTTAACATTTATTTTGCGCGTTATTTCCCCCATCCACCACAAAAAGAATTTCCAAATAAATAAGATTAAACAAAAAAAGGGATAAGTAGATCGTAATGACAAGGAGACAGTCACACAGTTGCTTGCTGACTGCCTTGGCACGGGGGCCCTCCGCTGCACTAGCTCTGCACCTGAAAGTGTTTCGCTGAATAATCAGAGCAAATTAGCACTGTTGCCTCGCCTCCCTCACAGCAGGAAGGTTCTGGGTTTCCGTGTGGCATTTGTGTGTTCTTCCCATGTTTTGTGTGGGTTTCCTCTGGCTGCTCCGGGTTCGTCCCACAGTCCAAATACATGCAAGTTGGGTGGACTGGAAACTCTGAATTACCCATTGGTGTGGGTATTGTGTTGGCCGTGTGATGTTTCTCTGCCTTCTGCCCAATGCATGCTGAGGTAGGCTCCGGCATTCATTCATTTTGAATGACCGTATAGCGTTTTGCTGATACAGTGTACAGTAGACCCATTATCAGGTTATGTAAGTAACTCACTGCAGATATGGACAGAATGAACGGAATTCTCCACCTACATAAAGGAAATGATAAAAATTCTCATTGTACATGCACCAAAACATGCACGCCTAATTTATTAATAAGGACTACAATCTAAAAAAATCTTTGTCATGTTTGTAATTAAGACATATCCACTCACATATGTTCTTGAAGAGTTTGACTTGTCAGGTTCAGAACCAAGTTGTATAGATTTCAGGTCCCAAGTCTCTTATTTTACACCTAGTCAAGTCAAACTCTTCAAAAGACTTGGGACCTGAAACCTACTTAGAACCAAGTTAGCTCAACTCTTAATAATCAGGGCTCGGGTTGTTTGTTTTGATGCCCATGCTGGGGAAATCTGGTGACTTGTAAGCTGTCTTATATAAACCGCTATTCTCTCAGGTGTCATACATTTGTCTCATGCCTTGTTTTCCCCTATTTTTTGCCTTTGGTGTTTGCCCACTCTGAGTATCCTGCCCAGGTCCCTAGGTTTGTTCCCCAGCTTTGTTCAAGGGGACTTAAGACTTGGGTTTGTATTAATTTTTGTTTTATAATTTGTTCTTGTTTTCTACCTTTTGTAACATTTGTTTTAAATCTAAGTTTAGTGGATAGTTGTACGAATTTGGAGAACTCAGGGCCATTATTTTGATCTGTATTCATACCAGCTTGTCCGATCCTAACCCACACAGAATGCATGATGTTTGTATCTTTTAACACAGGGCCTGATAACCCAGTCAGGATATTGAGCTGGAATGTATGTTGGATGTTTTTTTGTTGTAAGAAACTCATTTGAAGGTAGCTCACCACAGGAGATTACATAAACCACAGTTCAGCCATAATCGCTGTCAGATATCCAATCAGACAAATGGTTAATTCGTAGTTGTGACTTCTTTATACATAGGTCCCTTAAACCCTACTCAGATAGGATAAGCTGTATAGGGGAAGGTATTTTTGGTTAAAAAAAAAACAATGTACTGCTTTTTTTATTTTTTATTTTACTTTGCTGATGTGGTGTGGGTAGGTAGGGATATAAACAAAAGATTATGGGGGAGATATTGTGCAACAATGTTTACACTGTATACATTTCTGAACTCAAAGATATTTGAGTTCAGAATGCAAGAAGTTGTACTTTACTGTCATGAACATGCCATATGTTGAAAGACACTACCTCAAATTACACAGTTGAGATGAGTCAAGTCAAGTTTATTTCTATAGCCCTTTATCCCAAACAAGCCTCAACAGGCTTTACAAGCCTAACTAGGACAAGCTAATAGACAATCAGATTTATGACAGTTATCAATTCTAAATCAAATGATGACAATTGTGGAAGAATATTATCAGTGCAAAGGCACATGAAAACAGTAACAGGATGACAGATTGAAAGGAGGACAGTGTAAGACAATAGTAAATGAGTGAATACTATTATGCTGGGGAAGGACCCACATAAGTTCTATCTTTAGTGGAATTATAGTGATTTTGCTGGACAGACACAAGATAGCAGATTCAGGGTAACTGATTTATTAAACGACAGCATTAATGGATCTGAGCCTAGCTAACAACTAGGGAGCTCTGGCTTCAAGAACAACTTGACCGATGACTAAAAAAACATAAACAAGTGGCATGCAGTGACAGTAAAAGCACCATTGAATACACACTGGTTAAAAACAAGCACAACACACGTTAAACATATAAATAGTATAACTAGTAAAAATATAAATAGTTCCCCTGAGCAGAGCTCTTTTGTCAATCCCACATACAGGCATCAAATAAGACCTGCTGTCTGCACAGTTACCCTGATACAAGTAAAGATAAAAACATATCCAGGTAAAAACATTAACAGTCACAGTTTTAAAACAAGGAGGGAATGCAAGCTGGGCAGTGACGGCAATGATGCCATGCATGTAATCACGGCTCTATGGGAAATCTTACACAATATATATATACATAATCACATAACTATACCACCATTGTCCGGTATCCCTCTGGAAGAAACCTTGGGCAATTCAAAGAGGCTCCTCCCACCGGGCTGGGCGTGCATTAGATGACAGACAAATGTAGTACGGCCATGTAATTCTGTGTATCAAGATCAATAGAATGGATCAATGTCCATGGTCAGCCTGGGCCCATATAGTCCGGCGTATGTAATGCAAGCCACAGGAAAGGAATCCAGTACTTTGAACTGAATAAGTGAGAATTGAAGAATTGGAAGCTGCCCCTTATCCATACTGTGACAAAACCTCTGTATGGGGGTGTAGGACTGGATCATGGCCTGGAGGTATGGCTTTGTACTCCAGTCCCAATGCTACTGGGAGAATTTGTGGAGGGTGATGATGAGGTGGGTTGCAACATTCTGGATGAGTTGGAGGGGCTGAAGAGTGTCTTGGAGGCCAGCTAAGAGGAAGTCACAGTAGTCCAGACTAGAGATGACTGAAGCTTGAGTCTCTGGTAAGGAAATATCTGATTTGATGGATGAGTGCAAACCTGCAGGATCAAGTTGCGGCTGCAGTCTGGGCCTTGAACAATAGTTGGCTGTCCTAAATTGTACCATGATTTTTAACGGTTTGAGCAGGACTCACCATGGTCTTGTCAATGGAGATGGGGAAGTCTTAGAGGGGAGGATTTTTCAGGGGAAAACAGCAGCTCAGTCATGTTGGGGTTACGTTTGAGTCTGAGTGTCGCTGGCATAGCAATGGTAGATGTAGCAATCGTGTACAGAGAGATGAGGAGGGGGCCCAGTAGTGAGCTCTGCAGAACCCCAGTGACAGGGTGAAGACAGAGTTCCTCTCCATGATACCTGATAAGTGTGGTCCAACAGGTAGAAGGCATGGGAGAGCAGATACAGAGATCCCCAGATCATCTGCTGGTTGACAAGGTCAAAGGCAGGAGATAGGTCTAGGAGCATGAAAACTGAAGCGTGCCGCAGACAGGACTGAGGAGAAAGAAGAAGCTCAAGAGTCGATTGCCTCAGTGACATGATCATGAACAAAGACAAATATGACAAAAATAAGCTATGTAGCATTCCCTCTTGCTGATAAAAGCCATTTCTAAGTGGTTGTACGTTTTCAATTTGCCTCATTCGGTGTATCCTATTGGTGTTCCAAATTTCATGCTTTTATGCACTGGCCTGCAATATTTATCTGGCCAAACAAATTCCAGATTGTTGTTTAACATCAACAATAAGAAATCCTTCATTCTACCAGACTGCACTAATTAAGCGATACTATCTACTATCCATTTCATTCTGTCCGAGACATCAATATACTACTTGCTGAAAAATTGTAAATAGCCTTGTGCACTGCTTTGATGCCAGATGGCACGGCCGTGTCTAGTCGCCATTGTGGAAGGTTCGTGGTCTGCCTGCGTGGCTTAATGGATAAGGTGTCTGACTTTTGGTCAGAAGATTGCAGGTTTGAGTCCTGTTGCGGTTGTGTCTTTTGAACTCTGACCTCACCAGTCCCACACACTGCCCCTCTTATGCACACACACACACACTTAGATATACAGGTAGTGACTACACATCATTTATATTATATTACATATTTCCACATATTTTCATATTTTATTATATTTTTCTATTTATATTTCTACCCTATTGTAAATAGTGTTTCTTACTGTAAATATCGTGCTGCTCTTTTATTGTAAATATTGATTGTTGTTGTTCTTTTGCACATTCCCATTGAGCATTGCCATTTTTCATTTCACTGCACACCCTGTGTGTGTATGTGACAAATAAAGTTCTTGAATCTTGAATCTTGAATCTTGCTGGGTGCCAGCATGGGTAAGAATCATCAAGAATCAACTGTGTAAATAAACAAATAATCCAGTGTACACCGGGAACACAGAACTTGACTTTTTCTAATAAAGCCAGCGGGCTTGGCTTTCTCACTTTTGCCTGCTTCTGATACCTCATTATGTGATCTGCATGTCAGTAATTAGAGATCTGACACCACAATTAATGCTTCCTATGTCTGAATAAGGCTCCTTCTGTTCCATCTAGTGCCTTTTCTGTATATAGCCATCCTCTATTCCATCTACATGATCTGTATATAGCCATCTCCAGTTCCATCCGCGTGCTTTCTATATTTACATCTATCCATCAGGCGGTTGGTGCTTAACAGCAGAGGTGGGAGAGAGAGAGCAAGGTGTAGGAGGAGCAGCTACAAACTGTGTGTGTGTGTGTGTTTGAGAGAGCCTGTTTTCTTCAATTCTATGCATTGTTTAAGTGCTTGTACCCTTGTGTACAACCTAGCGTGTATGTCTGTTCGTGCTTTATTTGCATGTGTGTGCATGCTTGTGTTTCCTTGTGTGTGTGCGTGCACATGCGTGTGTGCGTGTGTGCGTGTGTGCGTGTGTGTGCATCAGTCCGTGGGTGGTAGGTTGATGCCTGGCTTGCAGTAAGTGGGCTGTAGATTGTCAGAAACCGCTTTCTCCCACAGCAACCAGCTATCTCTTCTCTCCTTTCTCTCCTCCTCAACAGTCCTGTTTTCTACCAGCTCTACTAGCTCAGCTTTCTATCTGTATCTGCTGTAACCAGATTACAGCGCAAAAATGGTCTTGCTTGACTTGATAGGAGTAGACTTCCGTGCAAGTTAAGGGGAGATATATATTGAGATTTTCAGAGATTATTTTGAAGGCTTTTCTCCTGTTTTATTAGATGGGATACAGCGGAGAGTGACAACTGTTAAGAAGTATAGTGCCGAGGACTCCAACTTATAACGTCGTGGGTAAAGAGTACGCACCACAATGTGGTGAATGACAGATCTTGGCACTACATGGAAATGAACAGTCTGGTTATTGTTCCAAAGTGTTCCTGAGAAGTATTTAACTCATCCAAACGTCTAAAGTATTAGGCCTTTGGACCCAGGCCTGACAGGTGAGCTACTCTACATCCCAATATTTAGCTGTTTAATTTGTTGGATAGTTGATGAAGATACTTCTGGATTGGCTGTATGTGGTTTTTGTTGCTGAATGATATAGTTGCCTTTAGTTTAGAGCTCTCTGTTGTCATTGGATTTCATGTAATAAGTAACACATCTTGTGACATTTGGGGCAACGTTGTCAAAAGTGTTGAATCAGCATTGTAAACTGATTGCATCAGAGGCTCTTGACAGGAAAAAAATGTAATGACCCTGGTTTTGTTTTCTGTTGTTTACATTTCCCAAACATTGTCTATTACATTACTGCCCTAAAGGCAATGATGCATGAGCTACTTTTGGAGATGGTAATGGAGATGGGCAACCTTCAGTTTCTTGGTTGAGGTTAAAAGAAATATCCACTCTAAAACACATTAACTCTGGCAGCTATTGGCATTTCTGGGCTAATTTTGTTGTTTTGTGGTGTTTTCATTTTTCTTATTACCACGGATATTGGCTAACATAGACAACATTACGTAAGGTCAAGAAATTTGCAGCGCAGCTACAATGAAGTTTGATAGCAGAACATTTTTCAGCTATCTAAAACGTCAACACTACATGTCAGGTTTTGGTGTCAGCTCCTCAGAATCAAAGAGCAAGGGCTTCGTTCTAGATTCACCATTTTCAATCATCAAGTCCATCGTAAAAGAGGCAGAGATACCAATTTCTCCACCCCAAGTAGCCTCAATAGACCAGAATGCAATGCAGCCATAAGACTTTTTCTCGACTCGGAATATGCTATCGCTATCACCATTGTTATCGCTCTCTCCACCTACACGCACTGAATGCAAGATGTTCAGGCCCATTTGCTGGGGTTTGTCAAAAGGCATTCTGGTAAATGTAGGAACTCTGACTGAAGACTGAAGCAGAAGTAGTCGGGGCAGGCTGAGGGAAAGTGGGTACACCAAAGAAAAGGTTCTTCAGCACTTCATTACAAAATAACTCCTGGAATGCATTAAAAATCACAAATGACCTGTAACAGTGTAAGAGTATCTGAGGGTGGACGTTTCTTGCATGCTGCATTTTTAATTAGCTGAAGACACAAAATCAATAGATGACTGAGTCACTGTATAAATTCAATTCAATTCAAATAATCAAGAGAAGACAAGAAGAAATAAAAGCATGGATAACTTTGTCCATGCTAGACACTGATACAAGTGACTTTATTTTGGCTATGTGCCTTAAGCTTTTTAATTTGTATTTCTAAATTATTTCTTAATTAAGATGGCTTTGTTGTTAATTAAGTACAGCAGTGTGTCATCTGCGTAGCAAAGAAAGCATATACTTTGGTGACACATTATATCACCCAGAGGGAGAATAAATAAGAAAAGACTAGCATCAAGTCTGAGTGCTGAGTGGTAGATATTGAGTGGTTTTAGAGTGGAGGCAGCCACATGCTTGTAAATTATGTCTCCATAATCCAGAGCTGAAAGAAAGGTTCACTCTACTACCCTCTCCATTCATGACATGGCAAAGTAGGTATTTTGTTCTGTACTACTAGTTTCATCCGCAACTTATTGACAAGGTTATGTATATGAATATGTGGTCAAACCAGATGCCCAAATATTTGTAATGAAAGACTCTCTCAATTGGAGTACCGTCTAATGTGCAAATCTGGAGATTGGAGTAATCAATGTTTTATCTCTGGAGAATAGCATGTATTTAGTCTTTTCAGCGTTTAGCACAAGTTTGAGGTTTACAAAGATGTTTTGCAGGGCAAGGCATTTTCAATAGCCACTTTGACAGCCACTTTCACAAAACTATCCGACCTTACAATTGGTTATTACTGAAAATGTTATTGCTATAAATACTAAAAAGAATTTGACCCATTATGGAACCCAGGAACATACCTTTGTCAATGTTTAGAAACTTGACCATGACAGACTACTTTAAACCTACACTATGTAACTTTCTGAAATGTAGGCATTAGTGGCCCCAAGTGGCAGCGAGAGGTAACTGTTTGTATTTTTGAACACTTCACTACCCTTAGCTTTTAGTAGCGATAGCCGAGCACTAGCTCACTCACTGCTGTTTCAGAGCTGTGTGTGTTCAACTCGTAAGTTTTGATTCGTCACATCCTGTGCTCGGAGAAAACTTTCCCGCCAGTGTACCTACCGACTCCAAAACTTCATTGGGTTGAATGGAGCGAATATACAGCCGCTCAATGAAGGGTGAGGGGCCAGTCTTCTCTGTCTCAGCCCCACTTCATGAACGAGACTGATAAGGCGCTTGGATTTTTACATAAAAAAGTTACATTATGCAGCTTTAAAGCAAGGAATGATCAACCTGTCAAAAGCTATTGAAAGAACAATAAATAGAGCAGTGCAGTGTTGACCACTATCCAAGGCATATACAATATCATTCACAACCAAAGAGGCAGCAGTGATAGTACTATGGCCAGCCCTAAACCCAGATCGATGAGTACATAATAAAGCGTTTGTAGTTCCAGAATTTTAGCCAAACAAGATGATTTCATTATGGGGCAAATTACATTTATCCCCACTCTTATGTAGAGTAACATGTGCCACTCTCCACACTTTAGGAATTGACCCAGAAATCATTCCTATATTAAAAATATTAAAAATAATAGAAAATAATAATTAAAATAATAAAAAATAATAGAGTTATATAATCCAAGATCAATGGGCAGAGACTAAACTGTCCTCAGCAGTATCCTTTAGTATCAGTACCCGAGAGTGCCAAAGAGACTTGAATGTGAAAGCACAGACTAAAACTAGAAAGAGGAGAGGACAATGAGTCATCATACAGGAGGAGAAGACTCAACATTATCTGGAGACACAGAAGCTCCCCCATATTTAATGTCAAACAGGTGACCAGCCTCAGCAAAATGATTATTAAATGCTGTGCCTAACTTCTTCTGCTTAGTGATTAAACAATCTCTAGAGAGGGGGGATGTACTCCACTGTCAGCAATAGGTCCTTTCCCGAAGAAATAGTTGACTCCAGCCCGTTAGTTTCTTTCTAGTAGGGGGCACTGGCCATTATCAGGGAGTCAAGGAGTTGTTCATCTTCCCTGATTTGATGAAAAGTTGAGATTTGCCCTTGCTCAGCTATCCTTTGAGTGAGGCTAACACAGCCCAGGCATCTGGATAGAGAGAGCAGCACAGGGCCACAGACGCAACAGGATGCAGTGATGTACAGGTCACAACAGCACTAAAAGACGGGAAGGCGATACATGGCAGTACACAGAGCACATAACTAGGCACCTCTGACGAGGCTACGGCTAGATGAGACTTAGCCCTGATCCCAGGACTCCTCCAAAGGGTCCTGTCCTGATCTATTGTCAACTAAGTCGAATTTCACTTGTTTGGAAGATGTCCGTTTTTTTTGTTATAGGGCTCGCCGACTTTCGTAGGGGAAAAAGTCAATGGAACAGGACAGGACCCTTTAGGAAAAGTAAAAAACCCATACGATGAAAGACTGGCTACGTGGCTAGAAAGCATACATACTATATAAGTGACTCAGAAAGAAGACTTCTTAAATTAGTTAGAGCAGAAGGACTCTTTTGCCTGGTGATAGGCCTGCTGCAATAAAAACACTTCAGTAAGAGGAGATGGTCCAACTCTGATTCACTAGCTCCTAGCTTACAATTCAATAGCTGCATAACTTAGCTGTTAGCTAAGTTTTAGCTCAAATTCAGGCCAACATCCCAGTTGGTGAGACGGTTGTTAAGTGCATGTTGTCATTTAGTTTGCTGCTACAATATAACAACAAGGCTATAAAACCACAAACAATTTACAGATCAAACCCTAAAACCTTTCAGTATCACTGAACCTGGCCTCATAAAGCCGAACCAGCCATTACATACCAGTAAAACATTGCCACAGTATGGTGTCTGTGCTGGTAACCTAAAGTCTTTGCAGCAATGGGCAAAATCAAAAAAATCTGCCAACAATGGCCTACAATAGAGATATGACCCATATGTGGTAAGGGGGGAAAAAGCTCTATTAAACATAAAAGAGATCAACTCATCAGTTAAAGGGGAATTCCGGTATTTTTAATGGGCTCTATATGTACATATTCGTCATTTATGTTGCAGCCGTAACAGCCCGTTTTGCGACTGCCGACAGTGTTTGGGTCAGCTGCAACCTCCTTTAGGAGTCTGGTAGGAATTGAATCAGGCAGATCAGTTGAGTTGACGTAGTTGATCAGATGGTTGTGGATAAAAAGACCTCAGAGTACAATATGAATTAACATTTATGCTCATATCACAAATCTGATCACCGATGTTATCAGTTCAATTCAAGGATATATGACAGAGATGATTGCATGCTGTCTATACTCTCTTACTCATCTTCATTCCTCTCTTGTGGCCTTTTCTGTCTTCCTCTCTCTCTCTATTTCTTTTACTTTCACTCTGTCTGTCTTCAGGAGCAGTGTGCCAGGTTGCTGTTGTCCAGAAGAGCCAGCAGAGAAGAGAAGAACTGCAGAGGCCAGACTCCCTTCCAGGTAGGAATGACCTTTCACTATGCAACACACCTATGGGCTATGAATAGGTGGGCTTTCAGGTAATATAACTCACCCTCTGGTGGCCATATTGGAGGTCATCAGCTCATGGGCAACAGTGGGTGTGAACAGATGTTTCATTTCTAAATGTACAACTTGGATGTCTCAACAGAACTGAATAGACATGCTTCATTTCTGTGCCGTTTGTGACTGGGAACTGACCATTTCATCACTGATACATGATTTTGTGTTTAGATAATCTCAGCTTGACAAGTCAGCTTGTTAGTTAGCTAACCATAGTATCTGGTCAGCTAACCATCACTGTCCTGTTCTTATGTTCTCATGTTAACAGAAACATTAGTTGCTTTGATGAATTAGCACTGCTGGCTAGTTAGCTACGTAGCTAACAACGTAGCTGACTCTTCTCAAGCTACAACAAATTTGGAAACAAATCTACCTTATCACACTAGTCACTTTTACTGATAACATTACTGAATGGAACTACACTCACACCACAATAATCTTCTCAGGTATCTACTTTTTCATCTTGTTCTTCAGTTTTGTTATATATTTAGCTATGATTTGCACACAGCAAATTTTCCAATGGATCTCGATTATGAATCAGCCGTTTATGATTGTTGGTTTAGTTTGCAAATACGTACAACTCATTGGCTGACATGGGACCAGGATGTCTCCCTCCATTATCAAGGAACCATGGTTGTTTAATGTAGGATTTTAATTGTAAAGTCACATCCAGAATCTAAGGCCCTGTCCACACGTATATGGATATTTTTGAAAACGTAGTATTTTCTATGCCTTTTGATCTCCCGTCCACATAAAAACTGCGTTTTAGGTCACTGGACATGGAGCTTTTGGAAAACGCCTCCCAGGTTGCACATTTTTCAAAACTTTGTCTTCGTGTGGACCAGTGAAACAGAGCTTTTGGAAAAAGCTGACATCATGACCTCAACTTGCGCATGGCAATTTTTGTTTTATATTTATTGAGCACCAGGAACGAGCGATAGTGGCCTACCGGTTTGTTTACGTGTGGTCAGTACTGTTAGGTTTAATTACATGTTTACAAGTCAACCTAGCTGTACTTCATCACTATACCGCTGTGCGGCAGCACCCATAGATGTGTATTCGCTGTGTGTATTATTAACTCCCCGCCTAAGAAGAAACTCAATACACATGCTCCCAATGTTCTTCTGTGGTGTTTGACAAAGTATTATGATGCATTATCGTCACCTACTGGTCTGGCATGCTTACGTAAGCATTTTAAATCGTTTTTTGCGTTCTCGTGTGGACGGAGAGATTTTCAAAAACACCGTTGGTGTGGATAGGACTTTTTTTGAAAATGGAGGGAAAGAAAAGTTTTTTCATAAATATCCATATACTAAATGTAAAGAAATGGGTAGCCCCAACACCAAAAACGAAACATGGAATTGGTTGTATTTAATTGTTCAGTTTAAAATAAATCGACAGAGCTCTCTATCCAACACCTAAACATGAGTTCTCAATGCATTTTGAAGCTGAATGGTTGTTTCCAACTGCAATGCTTGGAAATATTGGAATGCAGTAGATCTGGAGTTAATATAGAATAGAAAGTTGTGGAGAAAAAAAACAGCTTTTTGACCATCTGCAAGTTGATCTCTTCAGTAATGTATGCAAATATCCCCCAGTCCTGATGGTTATTATTCACTAAACTTTTTAAGTTTTTGAGAATATTTTAACTTAATGTCTATTTGTAGGAAGCGGGTCAGTGGACCTCTCAGTGCTAGTCATTTATAGATATTCCTGGAGAGAGTCAGAGTAACGGCCATAGTGATGGTACTCTTTATTCTGTCTGTTGGTGATAGAGTTTATTCTGTTCTACATCTATGCTGTCACAACATTAGTTGTTATAATTATCAAACATTTTAGAAAATTATATTTTCACATCAGAGCTATGGGTGCATTGACACTCTATTTTTATTCCATGCTTCCTTCTGTTGGACTGCACCCATCACTGCTGCCCTGTTCTCTACTTGTGAGTCGTGATTACTAACTCATTCGGTTACCTAGGAACTAGCAATATCTGCTGTTATGGTATTGATAGCGCGTCACAGCATTTTATTAAGTGGTCTGTGATTGACAGAAATTATGTCACAGTAGTTGGTAACAAGAAAATTTAGTTGGTGTACTCACCAACTAAATTTTCTTGTTACCAACAGATTTTATTTTGCCTGTTGATGCCTAGAAATAGATTTTATTGTATGTTGGTGACTAGAAATAGATTTTGTTGTCTGCAGGTGACTAGGAACAGATTTTGTTGTCTGCTGGTGACTAGGAACAGATTTTGTTTTGTCTGTTAACCACAAACAGATTGTATTTTGTCTGTTGTCTCAAAACAGATTTTTATCATGTATGCTGGTGACTAGAAATAGATTTTATTGTCTGCTGGTGACTAGGAACAGATTTTATTCTGTCTGTTGGTGACTAGGGACAGATTTCATTTTGACTTTTACTAGAAACAGATTTTATTCAGTCTGTTGGCGTCTAGAAACTGACTAGATTGCTGGTTGATTTTGTTGATGGACAAGGATCTAGTTCTGTTAATGTCTGTCTGTTAATGTCGCAAATCTCCTTTCAGCAACAGGTTGCTCCGTCATGAAGGTCCATTGGAGGTCTAATTAGCTAAGCTCAAATAATGTCTAAAATAACCAGGCTAGAGAAAATAGAGTGAAAAAGATAGCTGTGGCATGGGTACAAGTAAGTTCACTTTAAGTAAAAGTGAGCTAGCTTCTTGTGTCCTGTTGACTAGTTAGGTGCTGGCATCTAGTTAGTCATGTACATTCATTTGTTGTGCTATTACAGAATGGTTAAGCTAACAGGTAATATTGAGTTCATGTCGATTCCCCAGACATCCATGTTGATATTGGCTGGCTTAATGGTGTCCGCCATTGTTATTGAAGAAATGTAGTTTGATCAAATGGGCCTCCATACTTTACTCCATACTTTACTTGATTTGACAGAAGTCATATGACATTTGTGTTTTGCTCTATTTGTTCAGGAGTTTTTATCCCATTAGTCCCATAGCATAAACGTCACCCCCCACGCATGATGCAGTAATTGTTTAAGGTACTCATTTAAAAGATTAATGATTAGAGATTGAGATTAGAGGAGGAGATAAGTATCAATAATCACAAATTAAATGTGATAAAATTATTTAATAATTAATTAAATATAAATGGACAAAGATAAATGAATACTATAATCTACAAATATGTTGTAAGATTGTTGAAACTGGTAAAGAAGATAAGTTAGAGCCATTATGACTGATGACTGATCTACGGGCTAAATACTGGTGCACATTAATATTTGTTTCAGTTGAGAGTTCGTGGTCTTAGGGCGCACTCACACTAGGCCCAGTTGGCTTGTACTGTGCCGGAGCACGATTGCCCCCCCTCCCCCCTCCCCCGCTGGCCTGCGCTCACACTGCGCTTAAATGTTCTGTGCCCGGGCACGTTTACGTCATCACGATCCAACTTCTTGTGTTGAAGAAAAGCGCTTTTGCACAGCACAGTGGAGTTCATAATTTTACTTTGTGGCTTATTTGGAGTCGCTTTGGGTGCGGTGACACATCGATTTTATGGGACAGTCGCATCATTGACATGTTCGGATCTGTGCTCCGGCACGATTAGCGATCACACTAGCCCGAATCCAAGTGAACCGTGTCCGAGCACACCTCTTCAACCCGGTACGGAGCGATCACACTAGTCAAACGAACCAGACTTTGGGGGTCAACCGTGCCCGGGCACGGTACGGATGGCCTAGTGTGAGTGCGCCCTTAATGTAGTTTCAGTGAATTCCAGTGGAATGGCAATTTTTTTTATCACTTGATGTTTCCAACAAGCAACAAAACCACAAAAAACATGTCCATAATAACAAATGTACAGAGCGTTTAAGTGATCTTGATAACTTTTGTTTCAGGTGGCGATTATTGCTGGGAACTTTGAGCTAGCCGAGGTCATCAAAAACCACAAAGACAGTGGTGAGCTTATACATTTTTACACAAACTGTTTACTCTGTCTAGTAATATTTGTTTTTTGAGATACAGTATTTAAACATGCTATGTGTGCCATTTTCCCATCAATAATTTATTTCCCTTATTTCCCTTCCCTTCCCTTTCCCTTGTTACTTTTGAGACATTAGTATAATTAGTAAGTAAGATCATCACTGAGAAGACAGACAGCCTCTACTGGCCTTTACGTTGCATTTTACATTGTCTATAAGCGGGTTGGATTTGGCGGGAAATCTGCTGAATTGCTTTACGACACAAGTCAATCAATTGTCACAACCATTTGTGGCACAAAATTGGAAGAGGGAGTTTTTCTTCCAGTCCAAATGGAATTAAAGATTTCAGAGTGAAAGGCTGATGTACAAATCAACATCTTTATCCTCTTCAGTAAAGCCAAAGACACCAGGGAGGGGGAGGAAATGTGGTCCTCATTTTGAGAAACACTAACAATACTAGTGGTATGGGATAGAGGTGACCAATTGTCACAACCATATGTTTGTAATCAAGTAGTGCTGAAATGATCATTGAACTTTATCAACAGTGTCGATGAAAATAAATTGTTATTTTCGCTAATGTTGGCTGAAGATAGCAATAAAGTTCAGTTTGTATCACCTGAGCTGATGACAATGACACTGTGGTGTTTCTAGCTGCAAGAAGCAGTTTTGCAATGATGACCTGTGCTTGTATTTGCAAGTACATCAACTGTGATTCTGTATACAGTTCCCCATTAGATCCATGATCCTAATAAGTCATGGGAAATTGGGAATAGTTCTTAGTCCAACCGGAAGTTGGGGCAGCACCAGCTTGTGGCTTCTGAATTGCAAGTCGATAATTTGCATTTAAAGCCGATTAATCAATTACTTTCCGCTCCTATACGAGTGTCTGAGTGTTTGAATTTTGAAAGAGTTATGTGTGTGTTTCTCTGTGTGTGTATATATTGTATATGTTTCTGTATGTGTTTGAAGCTGTAGAGTTGCATCCATTGTTAAAAGCCTTAAATTTTATGAGGGCACTCAGGCCCTAACCTTTGACCTCCTTACTATTGATTGCATGTAATGTTAGTGAGCCAGGAATTGAAGCTTATTCTTCTGTGGAGCTCATTAGAAATCAACAGTCTCATCAGTATTCACAATGGTGGATGTACCCAATTACATTTACGTTTATTTATTGTACTTCACTACATTTTAAACTGTGTCCGTTACAGAGTGCACATTTTGTAGGCTTCCCATGTTGCATTGCATCAGAAACTGGCGAATGGTAAATTATAGTGGGGTCATTCCTGTGTTCCCAGGGTCCTATGTTCCCCAGATTTATATGGCACATAATGGGAATGGTTCACCAAGTCCACAGCCAGTCCTTCAGTCTCTGTATTCAGCAAGTTCATTTTAGCCACGAGAAGCCCTGAGATGAAACAGTCATTTAGTACAAAGCTGGAGTTAGGCTTCAGCATAAGTGAAGGCTGGGACATGTTCGTA